>JABXWE010011545.1:0-44006 GCA_014611495.1 Limonius californicus | reverse complement strand
GGTAATTATTATTAATTTTTTTTGACCATTATATGGGAATTCTGTCAATGATCACGGTGTTTTATTCTGTCTTGGAGAATAAGTTTAATATTATAAAGCAAGGTAAGTTCGCATCCAGGAAGATTCCTGTTTATCCAAAGTCATCTTCAGGGAGGAAAGGGATTTTTTTTTAAACAGGTGGCGCCTAGGCTTACATCGAACCACCCTTCTTCGACTGTAGCTGGTCAAACCCTTGTCCTTGATGCCTGGATCTTGCTTAGAAATTGATACTTCGTCTTTGTGTGTATAAAACTAATTTTGTTGCCGCCGTCTTATAACTAGGCGTCACACTGTCTTCTTCAACATAGAGCGGGCATTTGATAACAACATGGTGTCGACGACATCACAAACAGATGAATAAAAACCATGTTAGAAGGACGCCAAATTCATGCTTGTCTAGGAGAAAAAACTCTCAGGGTATATGCTGCCAAGGGCTGCCAACAAGGGGGGTTTTATCCCCCCCTTATAGAACCTGGTAGTAAACGAACTGCTACAGATACTAAATGATGAAGGGTTCTACGCCCAAGGTTATGCGGATGACATAGTCATCTTCATAAAGGGTAAACACCTAGCAATCATAGCAAACCTCATGCAGAGGGCGCTAAACATCACTCAAAGGTGGTGCTTAAGGGAAAACCTCAAGGTTAATCCTTGTAAAACATAAATAATACCCTTCACCAAGAAAAAAGATACAGGGGCATTTGACAACCTGACAGTTTTTGGTGAAAGAATTCAGGTTAGTCAGGAGGTCAAATATCTGGGCATTACCCTGGGTGCAAAACAGAGCTGGAACATACACCTGAATAACATCTCAAACAAAGCGAAAATGGCCCTTGTGATGGGCAGATGCATGTTTGGTAAAACATGGGGACGGAAACAAAGATGGTCCAACGCTACTACACTGCGGTAGTAAGGCCCATGATAGCTTATGGTACCCTAGCGTGGTGGCCGAAAGTTAAGCAAAGAACAATCATCACAAAACTAACCAGGATACAGAGACTGGCCTGTTTATGTATATGTGGAGTCAGCACTCCAACTGCATCTATGGAAGGCCTTCTGGAACTAATCCCTATAGATATATTAAAATGGGAAGCCTGGATTGGAGCACATAGAATGAAATCCACCGGCAACTGGCACACCAGCCAGGAACGATATGGACACAAACGAATACAGCAAGTAGTAGAAGGTAACCCCATCCTTCAAATGGGTACCGACTATATCCTTCCAGAGTATTCCTTTGACAAATCATTCACTGTGAGCTATAATTGCAATAACTGGGCCCAAGGAACCCCACCTCAGCTGTCAAGGGGGCTAGTCTGGTACACAGACGGCTTCCGCACAGCAGAAGGCACAGGGGTCGGAATATATGGCCAACGACCAAAGGAGAACATTAGTGTATCCCTGGGAAGTTAAGACCACAGTCTTTCAAGCTGACATCTTTGCAATAATGCAATGTATCCAGCAAAATGCAAAACGCGGGTGTACTCAACAACGCATAAGCATCTTGTCTGACAGTCAAGCAGCTTTAAAAGCACTTGAATCACCTCGCATTATTTTCAAATTAACGAGGGAACGGCTATACCTCCTGACATCCTTGTGTGGGAAAAACGTAGTTCAGCTCATATGGGTGCCAGGGCACACGGGGGTAGAGGGAAATGAGAAAGTAGATTCCCTCGCGAAAACCAGTACATCCACCTCATTTATAGGGCCAGAACCTGCATTCGGTATTCCCAAACAAAGCATCCGAACAGCAGTAAAAATGTGAATCATTACACAACATATTTCACGCTGGGAGGCAGTACTGGGACAAACAATGGGGAAGGAAATAATTGGAACGCCTTCTCGCAGACTAACAACTGATGTCCTCCATTTAGGACGAATTCAGATTAGACGGTTGGTAGGACTTATAACAGGTCATTGCCACACTCTGTAGACTATATGAAGAAGAGGAGGAACCATCCTCACATATAATCTTTGACTGTTCAGCAATTTCCCGCAAGGGACCTGCAACTATTCTGGGCAACACTTCGTGAAACAACCTTCACACATGAAAAACTCGTAAAAATATCCTGTAACTCGTTGAGGGCACAGATCTACTTTGAAAGGATCGGGGACGCACAAACGACCATAGAGTCGAAGTGCAAACCAGATTAACTAACCCACATCAAAACCCTGCTATTAATCCATCAATCAATCACTTATAACAATTTCAATTAAACTTCGGAGATTATTGTTAATAATTTTAGAGAAAATGGAAGCGGTGAAAGGAAAAGGGGATGAGGAAGACCTGTGAAAAGAATTGTGGAAGTTATTGATAGTGTTAAGGATATTAACAACTCCTTCTAAGCTAATCAGAAAACTAAGCCAAGAAATTTATTTGTCATGTAGTATTTGTCGAAGAATTAGAAGAAAAGATTTGAGTATGTTGTAATGTAAACTATCAATTATTAATGTATGACAGTTAAAAATATTTATAATGTTCATATCATTATAATTACAGATTAATCTAAGACAAGGCTTAAAAATTCCAACGGTCTCTTTGACTTGGGATTTTATTGCTCTGTCGGTATAAAGCTTAAAAGTTTCTATGGTTTCCTGGCTAAATATTTACTGTTCAAGATCACTTTTTATAAAGTAACATACATTTGAGGAACCTTATTCCTGAAGCCACAAGATGCGACCTTTTCCTATTTACAGTTTTCTTTGATAATAGACAAGTTTCGTTCTCCTTTCTTCATAATTTAAAATTAAAAGGGATACTAGTCAAATTATTTTATTATTGAATATTGACGAAATAAGATTAACGCAGAAACCATTCCGAAGGAATATTACCTACTTTGATGAAATGTAAAATTTCATTTCGATAAAAGCTACGCGTGTGCCATAAATTGAACACAGAAAGTTTGAATTTGCTTCTATAACGTATCCTTTGGTAGATGAAACCATCATCGTAATGGAGCAGGTATTAGCAATAAGAGAAAAACTGGTAATTATTCTGTAAGTCCTACATTTGCCAGATGCGTGCTCTGGGGAGCCATCTGTTTTGAATGTGGTATAAATTTTACACTTTTATTGCTCAAATTTTGAGTGGGATATTGGATCCGATATTTCAATTCTAGTCGCAATAGAAACTCGATTTGTGTGGTATGATAAGGCATCGGAGAACGGTTTCATTCCACTTTTGATTTGTTTTTTCTTATCGCTTCATGCGGCTCGTATCGTGAAATAAAACTGCGATTGTTTTCAAGAAGGCTTACCCCTCAAATCTACTCGGGGTTGATGAAGCTCTACTCAATTTACTCCGCTGAATAGCATGTAGAAACAATTCGAGATCTGTGGTCAAAGGACCACTGAATTCACGCCGAGTTAGCTGTAGACATACAAAGGAATCGGCTGCGGCTACGGGAGTAAAGTGGTTAATTTGCCGTGAAAAGAAAGGGAATAAAACTAGATTCAGTAAATATCCAGCTTCTAATCAATTATTCTCTACAAATACAAGCACGGGGTATTAGAATTTCGGAGTTTAGGATTAGGGGGAGGTTTTGTTGTAGCAGCAATATTGTAGGTTGATAAGAATTTTTCTAATAAAGTTCTGGAATTTGTCCAATCTCCCATCGCCCTATTCTCTACTACCTTACAAGGATTTAGCGGTTGTGCTATTTTCAGTTCATGGTATTTTCTTTTGCACTACGTTCTAATTTACTTGAAGATTACCGTTGCCGTAAATATATGACGTTTATTACCTGTTGTTATATTTTGTAGGAAGTGGAATTTAGTTTCGTCCTAAAACCAAGCGTTATCGCGGTTATTACCATTTTACCATCATTTTATGATAGCTTTTACGTTTACCCTAAACACTAAAGAGATGAGATTCTGGGGATTGTTTTCCCTGCACATTTTTACTATTATTTTTAGCACGGCGTTCTGCTTTTACGAATCATGAATTTCGGTGCTAAAATTCGCGGAAACATGGTTGGGTCAACGGCCCTTGGAGGAACAACATTTTACATAGTAATTTTGACGCAATCTTCATTTTATACTCTACATGAGTCACAACATGGTGTAGTACGCTAAAAAGTTCAAGACGCGGAACGAACTTTTACAACTCACGTTTGTGTAAAGAAATATTCAGCATTCTCTTTTGCTCTATACTTCTTCGAGCACACGTATGTCATGTCGCGAGCTATATTAAAGAATATTTATGCGAGAAAGTTTTCTTTTTGTGTGACTTTTCGGTTTCTTTTGTCGGCGTCCTACGATACGCAAATGCTGCTTTGATAGAAAAGAAATAACAAATTTACGGCCTACCTGCTTTCACGTGGACGTCTCTGCTAAGAACACTGCCAAGTGTACTGCGTAATCTACATCTATACAAGGCCGCGTGAATATCGTGACGATATAGTTCGTTGGGAAAAGGCGGAAAAACCAGAGTTCCGTTAGGATACAACAGTCTTAATTCTGGAACCTGTAAAAAACAAATTATTATATAACACCAGCGATTAAATTACAAAGCCATTTATAAAATGTATGCATAAATAATATCGTATTTAACTGTTTAACAGTTGTCGTCCATTACTTTAGAAACAATTTCAGTTTTCTGTTAAAGAAAGACATTTTTATTGGTATTAAACTAATACAAATTGTATCAAAAGAATAGCTTGCAGTTTTTCTATAAGGGTCTTTTTCTTTTCGATTCGCTAAACATTTAACAATTATTATTGCACAGTTTCAGGTAATGACCAAACCAAATGATGCAGAACGTTTTATTTTAAAGAAGCGTTAATTTATTTAACTTATCCATGTTAACAGTATGATTTTAAATATTCTGGGAATGATATATTGAAATAGATTATATCATTATTGAAATTATACTTAGTTTTCTATATAATATTCCGTAATATCAATGTACTTCAACAAATGATGCCCCAAAGCCATATTATCATTAAATTTTGATTCCTCAGAACGTGGAAAATATTGTACAACTATATTCTTTGAGGCTTTCGCGGTTTCTGGAACTGTCAGTATTACAATTTACTTTCGGCTTAGACCGCGTCGTCATTTGGGAACTACACCCAGCATTATCAGGTAAGCACCGACCTGTAGCTTGTTTGCCTTTACAAGCATTTGCTCTAGAAGTTTGAGCAATATTTCGTTAAACGTTTCGCAAGACATTGCAGCTTGCATCTTCAGAGTGAATACATTACGATCAAATCCTTGTCCGCCCTAAGGTTTAAATAATCTAAGCACACGGCCCTGTTTAGACAGGCGGGACCTACTAACAAATAATGCTCAAACTTCTTCTAGAGCAGACAAGTTACATGTCGGTCCTTACTTGATAAAGCTGGGTGTAGTTCCCAAATGACGACGCTTTTTTTTTTGTTTGGATGTATAGTAGTACTAATAACTTCTATTATCATTACAAATTCATATTGTAATGGACAATTAGAAATTGCAAATCATATTTATCATCATCATCATAATCGTGATCCTCGTTTGTACCGCTAGCGCAGTGCCGAGGCAGTGTGAGGCAAAGTTAAGATAGTTTGTGCTGTGCACAGCAGGACCCGACTCTGCAGGTTACCGTGTTGGTGCGAAACCGTGTTTGAGTTGCCTGGTGTGTGCGCGGATTTTTCTGTTTATGGTTTTGTTACTTCCCTAATGCGACCATAATACGAGGAGTGCCATTAATTTGATCCCAATGGCAAATGGAGACCCGGACCCAGTACCGACCACTCAGGGAATTAGAAAAATGTCCGACCCCTGGAGTGATTCGAACCAGGAAGCGTTGGAACTATTACATCCAAAGCCTGACTGTCTTACCACACTTTAATATAAATATTGAAAGCAATTTAACCCCGAAAGTGCTTAAAAATTCAATTACGTACAAAACACGAAAATGACTATTCATTTTTCTATTGCTTAAATTAAAGCAGATGTTTAAACTCGGCTTAACGATCTGGCAATTAATAATGAAGTAGTAATAACATTCTTGAATGGTTAATATCAAATAATTTTGGGAAATGTATTGCATACTTCTTGCATATTTAACTAAAAGTAATTTGTTTCAAATTAACAGCGATTTTAAGCTGAAATGGATCGTCTCAAGACGGACAGATTCAGATATGTACATCTTTTTTTGTCGTAATAGTGGACATCTCTTTCAGAAGTGAATGATCCTTAAAGTTTCAGTTTCGGTTGATTTATTTCAAGTTTGGAACAAGTTAATGCAGATTCTTTATTTGAATAATGCAGTGCAGCACCGCTTTTTTCAAGTATATCTATTATACAATAATAAAAGAAAGCTTTGTAAAGCTCATGCAACAAGAAATACAAAAATATTAATATATGTGGAGAGTGAAATATAAAATTTCTAAGTTTGAATTGAGTCAGTTTAAATGGAAAGCGGAAATTAACATTCGACCTAACCAAAATACAGGTTACAATTTTTTTTATTATGTGATATTACAAAATGTACAACCTGCTGCTTAAAGTTATAAGTAAAAGTGATTAGGGAACTATACTTAAGGGAGAAGTTATACAGTGATAACTCTCCTCTATAGTAAGATAATTGGTCACTGATTTGAAAATATCCCTATAAAATAACTGATCATTGATTTAATGCATCCGTAGGCCACTGCTTTTCCAACCTTCTTCTGATTTCGGGCTGAGTGTAGAGTTGTGTTGCTTCCTCAGTGGGATTTTCTGGGAGCTGTTCTAGGTAGTTTCTTGTTAGCCTGTTAATTTCTTCTTAAACAAGTGGTATACTAGAGTACAAGGTCTTGTTACTAATGTACGATGGTGCATTGATGATCTTTCTGAGTATCTTCGATTGGATGCTTTGTATTATTTGTGTATTAGATGGTTTTGCACAGCCCCAGAGTTCAACTCCATATGTCCATATAGGCTTTACTATGCACTTATAGAGTAGTATTTTTTTTGTGGAGAGTTTTGATTACGTCCTATATATTTGTGATTTCTTTGCTATGACGTGTGCGTTCCATGTGAGTTTTTCATCGATTGCTAGCCGTAGGTATTTCACTTAACTGTTTATTGACAATTGTGTGTTGTTTAATGTGACAGTGGGACACACGATATTTCGGTTGGTGAAAGTAATTTGCATGGATTTTGTGTGGTTAACAGTGACTTTCCATCTGTCCAGCCAATCTTGTATCAGGTTGCGGTGTGTTGCAAGTTGTCGGATGCTATTTGAGGGTTATCACTTATTGATATCATGGCGGTATCGTCGGAGAATGTGGAAATTGTAATAAAATTTGTGGTTGGAATGTCGGCCGTGAAAAGTAAATAGAGGACGGGACCCAGGACGCTTCCTTGAGGAACACCAGATTTTATAGGGTGATAGTTGGAGGTTTTTGTGTTGAATCATACTTGAAAGGATCGGTCTATGAGATAAGATTTTAGAATCAGATAGTGAGGCGTGGGAAGACACGATCTAAGTTCATACAGGAGAGCTTTATGCCATACTCGGTCGAAAGCTTGTTGAACGTCCAGCAAGGCAGCTGTGCATAATTTTTTTTCTTCTAGGCTTGTGTGTATGCTTTTAACGATCCTGTGGCATTGTTGTGCTGTTGAATAACTTTCCCTAAAGCGAAATTGGTATTACTGTATTTATACTACTGTCTTCAGATATTCTTTTGAGCAGTAGCCTTTCTAAGGTTTTGGACATGATCGGTAGCAAGCTTACTGGTGGGTACGAGGAAACTGCATTTGGAGATTTATTTGGTTTATTGATCATTATTATTTGTGCAAAATTTCATGCGATCGGGTAGTGTTAATCTAAATATGCTGTTATAAATTGTGGTTAGCAGAACTAGTGCTTTTCTGGGTAGTTGCTTCAAAGTGTAACCTGCGATTAAATAAAAGCCGGGAGCTTATGGTGATTACATCTTGAGATCTCTTGTTTCATTTCTTTTGGAAAGAAGGGTTTAAACGGAAACATCATGGGACAGGAGATGTCCAAGAAGTTTTCGATCTGGTCGTCTTCGTTGTTATTGTTAGATTCAGGAGCACTGAAAACGTTTTAGAGGTGTACTGCGAAAATGGTTGCTTTTTCCTGTTCAGTTTTTGTCCAACTTCCATCTTCTTTCCTTAGGGGTGGAGTGTGCTGAAATGGGTCGTTTGAATGTTTTGGTGGCTTTCCAGATGGTATGGTCTTCTTTTGACAGATAACTGATATATGATTCGAATGTGGCATTTTGGGTCTCCAGCAGAACTGTTTTTACTTTTTACGGGTTAATCTATTATATTCGTTTTTGTCTAGGGGATTACCACTTGTTTGCCATATACACCTTGCTCTTCTTATTTTTGTGCAATTAGGTGTTTTATATGTATGGGCATGTTAACTACAGGTTCTTTTCTGCGTTTATTTGGGGGGTGGCCACACGCGCTGTTATATGTATAGTTTGGGCGAGATAGTGCATTGCACTGTCAATATCGTCTGGTTGTTGTAGTCGAATATTTAGGCTTAGGTTTTCATCTATGTAGGTTTTAAATGCGCACCGGTTACTTTTTGTTGACGTTATCTTGGGAACTGTTGGGCGATTTATAATAGTGCTAAGTGTGGTGATAATGGGAATGTGATCAGTAGAGGGATTCCAGGATGCTTCTATGGTAACATAGGTAGGAAATGCATTTAAGGGCGAAGAAATCAAGAAGGACTGGGATTTTACATGGGTCTCATGGCCAGTAAGTAGGTTGGTCTGTAGGTTACAATTAACCTAATAGTTTTTTCTTCTAAGTTTTATGTGTAGGTTACCTTCTTTCTTTCCATTCATTTATACTACCCCCCTCCGGAACCACTTTCGCGATACTTCAGGGGGTGCGGTCGTCCCTTACATACTAGCCATTCAAGCAACATGCACTCTAAATTTAACTAAGTGAAATACTGTTGCCTCAGCCGAGGCACGTGGCCGATCGGACCGCATTTCACTGTGACCTAGACACTGCCCCATAGAAGTTCCTATGTGTAGGTAACTATGAACAAGGTATAACTGCTTCCATTCTTATGTTACATGTTTTATGTAACATACACATTTTTATTAAAATTACAATTGAAACTGTAGATTACGCTCTACATTTAGTTTGGTAGTTTTCAGAAGAAATTAATAAATAAGCAGCATAAGATGTGTATGTATGTGCACGAAAATGTGTGATGTTTTTGTATTCCTTTGTTTTTGGTAGAGGAACATCCACATTTTCCCTGTATAAGTGAAGGAATGTAGATTATAAGATTCTAAATTGTCCCACACCCATGAGGTTGGTTTTTGCAAAACATTCCCCAATGAACTGCGGACTATACGATTCGTATAATTTTGCGAGCTTTTACAAATTCCTATTAAACTCAGTAACAGCTTTACGACGAATGACTTATTACAGTCTTCAGTTTCATGAACTAATTTCCGATTTTCTAATTCGTTGCGAATAATCCAACCCATCAAAATAGGCATTTGTTTCATTGATGGCCATTCGATAGATCCAAATCTCTTTCCGCCGAGCCATTTATTTAATCCTAGAAATAGGAAATAGTCGCAGGAGGCTAAATCTGGAGAATATGGTGGATGAGGAAGTAATTCGTACTGTATTTCATGGAATTTTGTCATGGAGACGGCACACGTGTGCACCCGTGCATTGTTTTGATAGAAGAAAATTTATTTGCTAAGTGCGGTCATTTTTCTTTCAAAACGTCGTTGAAACAGTCCAGTCAGTTGCAATAATATTTGCCAGTAATTGTTTTTGCTCTTTTAAGGCAAGCGATATGGATTATGCTGCGTTCATCCCAAAAAACTGGCACCATAATCTTTCAGCCGATTTAACCATCTTTGCCTTCTTCGGCGCTGATTCACCAGGAGAAATCCACTGTTTCCACTGTTCCTTGGTCTCTGGTGTTTAGTAATGCATCCACGTTTCGTTCACAGTTCTGAATCGATGCAGAAATTCAGCTGCATAACGCTCAAACATTGCCAAACCTTAATTCATTTGAAATTGTTACACGAGTGCGTTCATTATCGATTGCGAGCAATCGCGGAGAGCTTTCTCAGATCCACATGATTACGCAAAATGTTCTGTACCCGTTCGATTGAGATGCCCACAGCCTCACCAATCTCGCGCACTTTCAGTCTCCTATAGTCCATCACCATATCACGGATTTTCTCAATCAGTTCTGGTGTGGTTCCTGAACGTTCTGCATCAATTGAGTTTGTACGACTACAACGAAAATTAGTAGACCAGTTGTGAATCATTTTAATCGATGGCGAAGAGTCTTCATAATATTTATCAAGTTTTGTTTTGGTTTGCTTAATGGGTTTTCCACGCAAAAAATAATGTTTAATCAACACACGAAATTCATGTTTTGCCATGTTTGTTTGCAATACGAGAGGTTGTCTGCGTTCAGTGGCTGTTCAAACTCAACTCAGATCTATCTGAAAATTTGAATGTAGGCTAGTAAAACATGGTACTTGACAAATTTTATATAAGATTTGCGATTGTGACGCCTTCTATTAGAATATTACCAGACTTATCATACCGCCCTCGTGCTTCTCATTTACGTTCTATGTTGTAATTTTAAAATTGATTTATGGATTATTTGTACATGTTAAAAACTAAATTTCCAACTCGGGTTTGTATACTACTTGCATAATTTATTCTTAAGGATACACTTTATAAACTATTTTAGTACCTATATTCTTGGGTATTTATTAGTAGTAGTAGTTTTCCTTTTTCTTTATTTGAAATGGGAATTCAGTCAAAATGCATCTCTAACAGATGTTTACTGTTATAGTTAGATTGTTATCGTTTTTAGTAGTAAAACTATATAAACTGTTGTTTTCAACTCTTATACTACAAACTGCATTTATTGTGTTTATATGTTGCATTACAGTTATTCGCTATTTAATAATTTCTATAAAATAATAGCTTTGCAATTAATTGCATCCTAATCTTAAAAGTCTTTAATATTTGCGGATGTATATTATTGTTTAGTTTTTTTGGGGCCGTCGTGAAATCACAGGTTGAAAAATTAAATCCTAGTACAACAATTAAATCACTAAAACTAGTGTTAATTAATTTAATTATAAATGTTCATAATGTAAGTCATTGTTCTTAATTATTTTAGTAACTGTTAATATTTTATTAAAGAATATATTAAGGTAAGTTTTTTCTATTACGAGATAAGGAATAAATATACAAGGTGTTTAAAACGTACGTTCGGATATTTGATCCACTTATAGATCTCATCAATACAAACAAAAAAGTTGTAATAAACATGGGTTCGAAACTTAACCGTTTTCGAGATATAGAGTTTATTTAAGAAAATAAATATTCCTTGTTATTTCAATAGGTTCCCCACCCATTCAAACAAAGTGCCGTGTAAATAAAACATTTTAATTACAAATCATTAAAGTAGATATTCTACATGTCCTCCTTCCATTGTACACATGCTTCGCATCTCCGTAAAAATGAACGCCGCATTCTGTCAAAGATTTCCGGGTTCATACGAACAGTCTGGCAGGCATGTTCTAGTCGCAATTCGTTTAAATTATTCACCGCCCTATCCACCTATCGTTGTAATTTTCGTTTAGGAAACTTTTGATCATGATTGAAAATTGTACAGGAGCTCCATCGTGCATCAACCACATATTCATTCTATGAATGAGGGGTGCATATTCTAACAATAGTGGCAAGACATAACAACGGTTCGGAAGAGAAAAAGGTCCTATCATATGGTCTACAAAAACACCAAGCCAAACGTTAATTGAAAATCGTTGTTTATGATTCGATTCAATAATAGTATGAATGTTTTCATCTGACTAAACATGGCTGTTGTGGAAATTAAATATGTCATTTCTTGTCAAACTAGCTTCGTCAGTAAATAAAACTTCACTTAACAAAGTTTGCGTTTTCCGCAACTCTCGTCAGTGCCCATCGGCAAAACACCAGACGTGCAGCATAATAAGGCACAATAAGAGCCTGTACCCTTTGATTATGGTATAGGTTCAATTGCTTTTCACGTAACTTTCTCCAAATTAGGGAAGCATTAATATTTGTTTCGGGAGAAAATCTTCTAGTACTGGTACCTGGATTTCGTTCAATCCTCCTTAAAATGTTAAGTTCTGGCGTAGAAACTGATCTAGGCCGATCACCAACACCGTTTCTTGATTTAAACTTCAGATAAACGTTGATGCAAATATGTAAAACATTTGTTACATGGAATTGTCCGGTACGGAAATGTTTTGGCATACAAGCACGTGCCTCATAAGAATTACCATTGGCCTTAACATACATGAAAAGCATATCTGCTATTTCCGGGTTGGTATACATATTTCAACAAAATCAATAACAATATTGACACTTACAGAAACTCAAACAAATGTAGTTTTATCCACTTTCATAGCAGAGGTGATAAATACGATTCTGCACTTCTACTCTGTGTAAATAATTTCGCTGAAAGTTGAAAACGGTTGATTTTCGAACCCATGTCTATTACCACTTTTTTATTTGTATTGATGAGTACTATAAGTTGGTAAACTATTTGAACGTATTTTTTAAACACCCTATATAGATAACGATATAACAGTTTCGGTTTTTTTTAAATTACTGGACAAATTGTAAATTTGTGGATAGTCCCATATAATACGATTTATTGTTGTAGTAAAATGCGCCCACGCAAATCTTAATTTAATAAAAAAAAAATTGTGTATACTTAGTTCATTAGGTAAAAGCAGGCTAATCAAAAACTTTCGGTATTATTTGTTTAATTACTTTCTTCCTTCATCCTTTCTTTATTATCATTGTCTTAAAATGTTTCTTAAGTTTCCTTCCGGAAGCCTAAGGCGACTACTTTATATCCGAATCACACAGTGTAACCTGCCCAAGATTCTAATTCCTAAAGCTGTTTTGAACTTTGTTAATCACATTTCCGTGAACATTTTCTTCCAGTGCTGAGTTCGATCGATATGCTACGCATTGATACCCTTTATATTTTTGTTTACAACTTCAAACTAATAGGTACAATGTTTATTTTATGTATACCCAACTTTCAGTTTAATTTCGAAGTACTCGAGACATACAAGCAGCAGATGGACTCTTTATTAGTACAACGTGCAAAGGGTTTCATCGGGATGCCGAAAGTTTCTGCAACAACTGTTCATGCTGAGCAGGAATACATTTACAGGCGGATTCTGGTTATTCATAATTCGTGCAAGTGTGTAAACCGTTATAAATGAAAAAGTATTATATCAGATTTTACATATTTTAAATTGAGGGTGGAATATGAAGCAGTTATACCCTAGAATATTCAATATTTTGTACTAGTTGTGTTACATTATTGTGCGTTTGTATAAGTTATAATTTATTAAATTTTTCTAGGAAAAAGTAAAGTATTGAATTGATTTAAAATTACTAAGTATTATAGTAGGTATTATTGGTGTTACTATCTCAGTACATTCGCATTATACCTATTACATTGTGGAAAAATGCCTTAAGAAAAATTGTTGTCCAATAGTTCCACATGCTACCTGTGTTGAATGGTTTATGTTGTGGCTACGTCCATTCGAAATATTTTGACTCTGACAGTTTACGGTGCTTGACAGTGTTTATAATTTAAAAGGATATAATTTTGTAATTTCCGGTTAGGATTGTATTTACTGTATGATCAACAAAATGTTCAATGAATGTTGTCTGTGGTCTAAATGTGTATATTTACTTGCAGTTTATAATAATCACTACAATCATTTCATAATTATCTAGGTATAGATATTCGTTTTTTATGTGAATTAGTTTTTCTTTATATATATTAAGGCGATTTGATACAGGTTGATATCTAACTGTCTAGCTGTTCTTTAGTCTACCCGGTTGCTTATCCATTCTTTCTGTCATTTTAATTAGTATGTCGTCTATTGGTTGGGTGCCGTTGTTGGTCCACTCCCTCTTCCTCTTTCTCACCAATTTTACTGTCTCTTCTATTCTACACTACTGTTTTACGCCGCTGTTTCTGTCATTTTGTATTTTTGCTATTTTGGGCACATTATGCAGGGACAGAAATACCCACTTTTGAAAGTTATTATGCAGGGAGAAATCCAAGAAAAAATAAGTGTTGGTAGAAGAAGTATGTCATGGCTGAGGAACCTAAGAGAGCAGTACAATTGCTACGATGGTGGCCAAACTTCGTAGCGGAGATGGCAGGCGAAGAAGAAGAATCTGTTAGTACTGCAGAATCAGCCGCATGAGAGCAGTGTTGTTATCATATCATATTATATCGTGCTGTAACCTTTGGTCATTAAAATAATATACAGGTTGGTGCAACTAAGATCACAACCTTTATCTGAGACATAATTATACTGATATTGTTGATTAGGTATATTTGTAAATCAAAATGTTTAAGGTGTATTAATAAATTGTAGCTTTTAGTGCCTTAATTTTTTAGGATGCAGGTATTGTAAGGAATAAATTGTATTAAAACATATAAAAAGATAGTTCTAAAATATTTAATATACAAAATTCCATTTAAACAAGATATTGAGACAAATCTGTGGTTGTCGATTTGGACATTTGCTATTGTCTGCTTGCACTGTCTTACAATTAGTCGTGGGTATTGAGATCGCGTTCCAATCGAGTTTCATAAGATTCATTCAAATATAGAACATTAACATTTTAACCAACTTAAGTCCTACCATACTGGAACTATCTAATATGTACATAGACTGATGTCATTCGTTCAACATCATCAAGAAGTTTGCAGGAAAAATGTATTAAAGAAAACTTAAATTATATTAAGCCCTTTAAATGTCCAATAAAATCAATAAAATAAATAACAATATGATCCTCCAGTTGCTGGACTTGAAATAATGTTGGATTTATTAAACAACCCAAACAAGATATTGGACATCCTTTAATTGTCTCATCCATCATGAAATATTATTTGCAAAAAGGCTTAAAATGATTTTTAATTGTGATGACAGTTGTGACAAATGCTGTCCATGTCATATCTGCAACAGTTTTTAATAAAACAAATTTGAAGACGAAATTGATTCCCAGTATGCAGAAGTTATAATGTACAATAACGTTCGATGGTCAAATTTCGGCGTCTTTGAAGAAATACGACTTCATTTACACGAAAAAGAATAAAATTATCTCAAATTGACAGATCTAGATCGGTTAACTGACATGGTGTTCCTATGCGATATCACAGAACATTTTAATGAACTGAATTATAAACTTGTAGGACGTGGTCAAATTGTATTAACAATGTATGAAAATATAAAATTGTTCTTGGCAAAGCTCCATGTATTTATAAATAATTAGATACAAACATAATGAAATATTTGCCATTTTCATTTCCATTTTCCAACCTCGATGGATTTTAAATAGTATTTATACTAAGGAATATACAATATAAAAGTATCAATTACCGAAGAAATAGAGCATGCTTTTCTAGGAAGGCTTGATCAATCAAAACTGGAAACAACTACGATTTATTATGTCTCCTTATCACATTGAATTTAAAAACTTGGAGTCGAGATCCTTCAATTGGCTGGATATTGGTGATTTTTAAATGGAATTAGTAAAGTTACAAAATAACTTCGTACGGAGAAAAATTTGAAGAACTAATACAGAAAGAAAAAAAAAGGATTTTGGAACTATTACTAAGAATAAACCTGTAGAAGAAGGAATTGTAAATAACTTATTGCAAGAATGCAATTTCAACAATGTTTAGATAAACATATGCATATAAACACTTAATAAACAAAACCATTTAGCAAAGTACTGGCCGCTGCATGTGTGAAGATTAAAAGCTACTAATTATGAACCTCAGAAAAATGATCAAATAAACCGCAACAGATTTCCCATTAAACAAAATATTATAATCACATTATTATTGAATTTTCACTTATATAGGGTGACCCAGCTAAGTTGTCCCCCCTTAGAAGTGGTTAACGCAATCCAACATACATATAGCAAGACAACAAAATAACTTTTTCTTTTATTTAATGAAATTGACCAATGTTGCCTACTTATGACAACACTAAGTCGAACTGTTTTTTATTTAAATTTTAAGTAAAATTTTCAAATAACGCGCATTAGATTTCTTACTTATATGTGGAATGCCACGGAAACGCGGCTGCAGCTTACAATGTAGGTATATATCAGGCGCTAACCAACTAGCAAACCACCGTCTGAAAAATAGTTAGACGCCTTGGAAGAAATGAAAAGGTACATTTGTTAATTCCAGAAGAAATGGGTCCAGAACGCTTGCAAACATAGAAAATGAACTAGCAGTGTTAGCTGCAATGAATAAGAATTCTCATGTAAAGACATCGAAGCATAAATGTTTGTATTAGTAGAATTTCAGTTACAAGAATTCTCAAAGAAAATGTATTTAAGCGCTATCATGTTATTTGGGTGTAGGAACTGTATGAAAACGATTCTCGGAGAAGATTGCAATTTTAAATTTTTTTTCAGAATTACCTTCTTTTGGATTTGCTCTTTTTAAATTGAGTATTGTTTTATGAAAAGGCAATTCTCCAACAACGGTAATGCGAACAGACATATCTCGCGCTATTACGTATAAGAAAATCCGCATTGAATAACCATATTACCACATACTTGATCACACCTCTTCTGTAAAAATCTAACTGTACAACATTCCTTGGGTTTCCTTCCAA
Source organism: Limonius californicus (assembly GCA_014611495.1). NCBI lineage: Eukaryota > Metazoa > Arthropoda > Insecta > Coleoptera > Elateridae > Limonius > Limonius californicus. Next base: position 27,291 of record JABXWE010011545.1, on the reverse strand, counting down.
ACATTTTATCAGGTTGTTGGAATCAATATAATCGCTGTCCTGCGCACTACAGTGTAATTGTTAGAAATTATTAAAATAATGTATTTGGAGGAAATTGGATCGACACGGAGTTGTGCAGCCACGACCACCAAAAAGTTTCAATATTACTCTACTGGACTTCCTTCTTTGGAGTACCATTAAAAAATGGTATACCGAACTCCAGTAACAAATGGCGCGATTGACAAAATAGAATAATCGATGCATGTACATCAATTACACGTGACGGGCTTGCTCTAGGTCGAATATCCTTCTTACAACAGATTAAAACATGTGGAAATGGATGGATGCAATTTTGAACATTTATCAAATTAAATAAAACTTTGCTATTTATTGTTTGTTGCTTCTCACTTGTTTAGTTTTTACTATAGTACGGTTGTGCCAATGCTAAACTGTTAATTACTACAGTAAGAGATCAACTTAGCAGAAAGTAATTCCATAATCTTTAGTAGTAGCTGTGATACATACGTTGGGTTGCGTCAGTGTCAGTGACTTAGTTGCCCCCCCCCCGCCCCATATATAGGTTATTGTTATTGTACTTATATTATAAATTGAAATAGAATTTGAATTTAATTTTATTTGATCCACAATTGAGAAAATTAATAACTAAACGTCATCCACTTGTTGAGAAAGGTCCGCCATCGCGTGTCTAATATTTCACACCCGACACTAAAAAACTTCTTGTAAACGTGCTGTTCTAATCGAATCACCATTTATTTGTGAATAATAGCGGCACTTATGTTTAATAAACGCACAATGTTTGCAAAATTTAGCTTCATCGTGGAATGACACGTCCTTCGAGAAAGTAGTCATACAATTTAACTGTTGACGCTTAAGTCGGCAAAACTATTTCCTTATAACATTGTTGGTTTCTTTAAGTGCTACTAGCAACACGTGGTAGGCGTGAAATATATTTAAAATCGTATTCGATAAACTCGAAATTCGATATACAGAAGTAGGACTAATCGAGAACTGCTTACTGACATCTTTTGCTTGTGAACAATTTCATCTGTTGCTTATGTTGTTGTTTACAGTTACATTATTTTCGCCGGTAGTTATTCCTTCATTTTCTACATTTAAATTTTTCATGCCCGTTGATGATGTTTATAGAAATCTAAAAATTTTGCATGTTCATTAACAACCACCGCTGTATTTTTGCTGTATTCACGGAAAATTCAAATCATTTGATTAACTTGCAAATTAAACCGTCTGGTAATTAAACAACGTTTTAATAGAATAAGCAAATTATAATTAAGCAACTTGTTTCATAAACATATTTGATCCATAATCCGCATTATTGTGGTTTACGAAGCATGTAATTTTGGTTGCAGCCTTCTAAACGTGAAGGTGGTTTTCTTAGCTCAACAATTCTGTGGGTTTATGATAGACTCTATTGTCATTCTGCGATTATAAGTAACAAAGTAATGTTTGAGTTGTATAAACCAAATAAATATTATTTTTATTTGCAGTAGCTACCGTTTATCTGTAATTTTCCTTGTCATACTTCACGAAGTGGTTACTCATATGTGCATGTTATTGTTTTCTTCCATCGGGTCCGTCTACCATAGGTTCCGGAAGCACTGCAGCCTAAAAGGCTTCTTGTACTCTAATCCACCCAATCTGTGATCTTCGTACGCTATAGCATGGTGCACAGATCTCTCACAGGGTGTTTGCTGAAGTCTTTCGGTTCTCCATATGTGGTTGCCCGTGTATACGTTGTCTTATGCTTGAACGAGGAATCACAATTGCACAGAACGTGCATCGATGTTTCTGGTTCCTCACTGCATAGTCTACATGTGGGGTCAACATCAAATTAACTTATTCTTCTGAAGTGTTCCTTAACAGTCACATGTTCTGTTAGGAAGCCCGTGAGGATGCTAAGCTGTGTCCTGCTTAGCTTAAGCCGTTCTTCAGCTCTTCTTGAACAAGGTCCGTTTATATATGCCTTGCTATGGTTTAGCCCTGATCTGTTGCCGAATGAATTTTGTGTTGACTGCAAATCCAATGCTTATGTAGCTGCGGATTACATATCTTAGCAACCCTAGGGCTGGTTCAAGCTCCTAGTAGGGACTTGTTAATCCTAGCCCTGCGAGTTCATCTGTTTCTTCATTTATTTCGACCCTACAGTGACCTGGGACCCAGAGTATCCAAAATGTAGGACCTCATGTTATAGATATTGATATAAAGGATCATATATTTGTTTTACTGAAGCAAGAATCGATTTTTGTGTAGCAACAACACTGAGACACAAATATTTGTTAGATCGAACGGAGACGGCGGTTCAAGTAATTACAACTTTGGGAAACCCCTTATTACAACGATATTGAGAACACCTAAATACTAATTTCAGCAGCTAAGCTGTCGCCTTCAGTAGGAACTTGGATTACATTAATGTAACTTGGCTGAGGAATAATTGTGGAGGAAAGTCCTTCACTAAGTCAACAGTGGAAGTCCAATGCTAATCTATCAACAAATATAAGCTTCAATACTAAATTCCATCCCAACCCGTTAGAGCTACTACATAGATATTAACTATGCATTAAGAGCGATGTATGTCACTATGGTGGATAGTTTAGAGTTAGTGTCCTCAGACATCCCCTCTCACGTCATACTATGTGTTTCCATACTATGTTTTCCAGCACATCTGATTTTTGTTACTATTAACAGATTGCAAATACATTCCTACCTACAAAAAAACGAAATCTCCGTTAGGATCCGTTATACTTAACCGATTAAAGGGATATTTTTAACAAATATATTCAATCTCATTGCACTTCGATTGTTGGCTTGGTGACGAACTTATCTCCAGAGGTATTCCGCAGCCAAGATACTATAGTTAGTTCAAGTTCCTACCGAAGATGGCAGCTTAGTTGCCGAAATACGTATTTAGGTGTTCCAAATAGCGTGGTGGTATGGGGTTTTTCCAAAATTATGTACATACTTTAACCACCATCAAGACAATTAAATTTTAGTTAGGAATTGGGTCACACTATTTTTGAAAATATGAACGCTCTTATAGCAGTTTAATTCTTTTGTTGAAGATATTTCCTTTAACAGTTTTAGATTTTTTAATTTTCTTTCGTGTCCTGTCTCGTAAATATGTTGGGCAATATTTCACTGATCAAATCCATGATTTTTTCAGCAAGATACATATTCTTTAAATTTAATCTCAATATTTCGTTTGGTTTGCCCGATATATTTTCGATTACAGTGAGTTTCATTGAGTTTCATGAAGTATTAGTTATTGGAAACAGTTTTAAAGGATTATAATTCGACATTTAAAGGAAAGAAACAAATTACTTAAATCAACATAAAATGGCGGTTTTAAACATTTGGTACGTAGACTACTTACTTTTCCATTAAGTCCAATACCGATCTAAATATCGTTACATCAAAAATATTCCTTCCTACAATGGTTTCTCTCCAGACAATATTGATAATTTAATTAGGAAACGTAAGCTAAGATTAAATGTTCGTAATTCCACGACTTTACAAAGTTCCCATTTTGAAGAAAACACCAGCAATTTCATCAAATTTACTTTACATCCCTTACCAAAGGCCTTGATGAGATAGGATACAGATGCGCTTACCTAAATAGGACCTTCTATTATTTTTTCAGGCTCGTAATATTTACTCACCAAAAGGTTTTATGAAATTTGAAAAAGTAGACATTTAATAATTGAAATAGCTACTGCTGAAATAAGTATTTTCCTGTCAGTTATATGTATTTCAGGAACTGCTATATCACTGTCATGAAATCAGGTATCGTTTAATGTAGCGAAAAACCAGAACCATAAACTGTAAAAGATTCGATGCGAAAGAGTTTCAGCTGCTTATTTGTGAGAACTAACATTAACTGTATAATCGATCAATACCTTATAGCTGATAATTGCAGTCTATTAGTTAGAGGCAGTAATGCTATTATGCACTTAAGGCTCGTATTGAGACAAACGCAATTAACACGACGCTTTATCAAATTTTTAGAAGACCTCTTTTATACGTTTAATTGAATAAAAGCAAGTGTGTTCCATTAATCGAAGTTTCTATTAATGTCCGGGAAACTTTCTCGGAGGTGCTATTTGTCTTAATGGATACGATAATTCATGTTGAAGATGTTGGACAGCGGATAGTAAAGGTATCAAACAGAATGATAATAAAAATAATATTAATAATATTTATCTGGAGATTCTCGAACAATTAAACGTTTTTACTTTATTAGTTACACTTAAGTAATTATATAATCAGAAAGAAATTAGGATGAGCATTGGGGAGAGATGTCTCGACATATTCTTACAATGGCACATCATGCACTTAGCGGGGTAATGTAACTGTAATTTATTTCATATTCGGTTTCACGACAGAAATGTTAATTCTACTCTGATGGGTTAAAATTTGATACTCAGAGGTCTAAATTCTTTTACATTATATAACTATGACAATACAACAATATTGACTTCATACAACTAATTCTAAGTTGTGTCCATTTGGTTCATGATTGTTCCCCTTTTGCTTTTTCTTGGTTGATTTAACTCTTCTTTTTCTATATTGTTTATCTTCAATTAAAATCTTTCTTTAATGCATATTGTATTTTCCGTTTGGCCGAATGTATATTTTTCGTACTAATGTTTCAGAAATATATGGTTGTTTTAATTTTTGAAGAATATTGTTACCTTTTTGCTTTAACATTTCATTTTCTGTTTTGTTATAATACTATAGAAACGAATGTAAAATTAATTTCTAAATCAAACAATTAACTTCAAAATATTTTAAATTAGAAGAACCTAATATTCAAAGCAAACGTAATTTGTATTTCATCATTAAAAGAAAATTAATAAGTTGGTCGTAAATAAAAATGAAAGCCATCAGATTATTTTTTTCTACATAATAAGTTAACACGTATCGTTATTTAAAAGCCACTGGAATAACAACATAAGAGAACTTTCAATTTACAGTAATTCCAATTAACATAATTTATCTATAGTCCTACTGTACATGTGTTGCACATCTAGGTTTCCGTTAAATTGTAAGGCCGGTATAATAAAAGTGACCGCATATAAAACATGGTGCGAAATTGAAACAATCATGATACGTGTATTCCAATATAAGCTAATCAAAATATACAGCGTTTCTTTGTGATTTAAATCATGTACATTTCAAAATGCGCGATCAACCACATGTGTATATGTTACGATAAATGAAATTAAATCAGGGATTATGCTTATAACCGATAATTATTTATAACCACCAGTAAATATGGTAAATATAATACATTTGTTTATTTATATTTAAACGAATTTATTATCGGCAATTTTATATAATGCCTGGTACAGACAAGCTACAGGTCGGCCTTTACCTGATAATGCTGGGTGTAGTTCCCAAATGACGACGCGGTCTAAGCAGAAAGTAAATTGTAATATTGACAGTTCGAGAAACCGCGAAAGCCTCAAAGAATATAGATTACTTAATACATTTTCCTAAAAAACCTCAAATTTTTATAAAAAGGTTTTATGTAATAACCGTTGTAACGTCCCTGCTATGAAATGGATCTGAAGAAGACGTTTTACTCTTAATTCAAAAATATCAAAATCGAATTTTATAGGACTCAATTATTTGCGCATTTTGTCGAAAAAGAAATGCGAGCCCATTGTTAAAATGTTCGTAGCTTACCACTACTAGTACACACTTGTAAATTAAAATTAAACAAATTAAAATCGAGCAAACTGTGAGAAAAGTTATTACATTGAAGACAAAAAGCCCTTTATTTCTCACAAAAATATTTTGTACTCTACACTTGTAAATGTATACACTTCAAGATAGGGTGCCTGGTAATTCCCTGTTAACACTCAACGAAATTTTGAACACAGATTAAAGATGAAATCTGGCTGTAGAAATTTCATTACTATGCAATGTTTTAAGTTAAAGTAGGACGAGAATTTAGTAGCGAATGTTTAAATCCCTACTCAAATGCGATTACCAGTCAGCAGGTAGCATGTAATTTCTGAACAATAGCGTTGGTGCTTGTTGGTCTGTGGTCAGGGTCGCATTTAACTTTCTTGACAATGACAGTAAAATCCGGCGATGCAACTTTTTATGTAAACTAGGTATAATTATAACATATATTTAAGATTAAATTAAAATTACCGGATGACTGACCATCTATTCCCTGAATATGGTTAAATACCTTAGTGTTATAATAAGTGCAATTATAATGTTGTCGAAAGGGTATAATAAACAAAATAGAAAAAAGACAATTACACTGGTATGGGCATATTACTAGAATGAACCACGAGAGGATAACAAAACAGGTAATAGAAGCAGGCAGAGTCGATAAAAGAAAAGTGGGTAGACCTAGAAAGAAGTGGGAAGATAGAATAAAAGAAATTGGGCAGAAAAGAAGGAAAGCGATAGGGGAGATGAAGAACATGGCCGGTGACAAAAGACGATGGAAGAATTGGATCGAGGCCAGAAGTCCGACGCTGTAATGGCAGTAGGGCATCCGAAGAAAGAAAGAAAGAAGAATAATGTTATATAACGATGTCCACTAACGATGTAGGTAATCATGTTAAATTTCTTTTGCAATATGAATAATTTGTTTTCGAAAGTAAGCTAATAAGGTTGTTGGTGGGCAAATTCAGTCGTAATTTTGACCAGTCGCAGTTACATCACGGCTTTCTAGAGACCTTTCGAAAGCGACGATGATAATCAAATTATGGAAATTGCAAGCAGTTATATCGACAAAGACATAGATGTTGTAAATAGTGATAGTGAAAGTAATAATATCAATTTAAGGGCAACACGCCAGCATCTTCCCGTTGAAGCGCAGCAAACAATTTTAAACATTTATAAAAACTTAAATCCGAACTCGGGCAAGCCATTATGTCAAGTAAATCAAAACAAATGTACTTTCCTTACAAAAGTTCAGATACATTACGGTGTATGATATCAGATATGGGATTTAAATATAAAGTTATAAATAAATGGCGATAAATAATGGAAAGCGATCGTATTGTACGGTTACGGGACGAATACCTTAAGACGATTAATGTATACCGTAGGCAAAGTTCATCAATAATTTGGTTAGATGAAACATGGTATGATACTCATGTCATTGGAAAAGGTTGGACTGATAATTCAACGAAAATCTTCACAGATGTTCCACCTTGTAGAGGAAAGGGCATAATAATTATCCATGCTAGTAATGGAAATGGTGTCGTTAACAACTGTTTGAAATTATCAGTAACAAGCATTAGTAGTTCCAATGCAGATTACCACCAAGATATGAACGCCGAAATGTTTGAAGATTTGTTTTGCACATCTGTACTTCCCAACATTCCGACAAACAGCGAGATTGTGATGGATAAGGTATCCTACCATTCTCGTTGTATAACATATTTACTTATCCATTCACAAATTGTCCTGAATACGTTCTTGATCGCCTACCTGCAATGACCCTAACATTTACAGTTTATCTTTAAGTCAACAGCAGAACATTCTATACTAAAAGTTTGGTCCAACTATACCTGAACACGGCCGGTGCTTCTAAGCTGAATTATAAGTAGCTTGTAAATCCTTGTTCTACAAGTACCTTTTTAAAGAGAATAACGGTATATCTTGAAGAGAACTATAATAAATAGCTTTAAGCCTAACCTAACCTAACTTTTTTGTTCCATTAATTCATTCATACTATCCCCCCCCCCCGCGGATCTACTTTAGCATTACTACATACTAACCATTCATGCAACAAGCATCCTAAACTTAACTAACTGAAATACGGTCGCCTCAGACGGGGTTCGAACACGCAGCTGATCCTGTGACCTTGAGTGACAGCGCGTACTCGCACTGCTCCACCGAGGTCCCACCTAACCTAACCTTATTTTTTATGTGTTTTGTGCGGTATCATGAACTCGATATATATTCAGTTAAATTCTATTTAGAAGCGTTATATACATACTGTGTTCTTGATTTGCATTTACAAAATGCTTACGTTGCATACGAGGTCGGACAAATATATAACGGGATTGATCAAATACAAAGCATGTGAGGTAGGCATAGGTGAAAATACCTCTAGCGTCCTTCGAAGTAATCTCCTTCGACTTCTACGCACCGTTGACATCGACGATACAAGTCGCGGAAAGCCTGCTTAAACTTGTCGCGAGGAAGTGCTTTTAGTTCGGCGGTGACATTCCGTTGAATGTCTTCCACGTCGTCAAAGCTCCTTCCCTCGAGGGTCAATTTCAGCTGAGGAAACAGCATGAAGTCCGCTGGAGACAGATCCGGCGAATAGGGAGGATGTTCTAAGACTGGGACATTTCTTGTCGCCAAAAACGTCTTCACAATCAAGGCAGGGGCATTGTCGTGTAAAAGATGCCACTTGCCGGAGGCTGCCAAATGCGGTCGCACATGTCGAATGCGTTTTAGTAAACACCCTTGTAGTACAGGCTAGTGACGGTGACACCCGGTGGCACAAATTCTTTGTGAGTGATGGAGACGGAATTTCTTTGCCCTGGGAGACGTCTTCGATCGCCATTCCAAGCTTTGCCTCTTGCTTTCCGGATCGTACTGGAAGCACCACGACTCGTCACCAATAACAATTGAGTCCAGAAAATTTGGGTCACTGTTGGCTGTTGTAATGAAGTCGCGGGAGGTGTCCACTCGATGCGCTTTTTGCTCAGCGGTCAAATTGTGCGGGACAAATTTGGCACAGACCTTTTCTTCAAATCCTTCTCCAAAATGGTTCTAATGGTTTCACGGCTAATACTCAGGTCCTGTTCCATCATTCTCAGTGTCAGTCGTCGATCAGCCGCCACAAGTTGTCGGACTTTTTCGATCGTTACGGGGTTTCTTGTTGTGATCGGATGACCTGGCTTCTGCTCATCGTAAAGATCCTTTCGACCTTCACGAAATCTGGCAAGCCACTCGAAAACGCGAGTACGGGACATGGCCTCATCGCCGTACACAGTTTTCAACATCTCGAATGTCTCCGTGGCCGTTTTCCCCAATTTGAAACAAAACTTAATGTTCGCTCTCTGTTCCATGTTTGAGTTGTGTCACATGTGACAGCTGCACTAACTTGTTCATTCGCATGCACAGCCTATCACGCAAGTTCTGACAGGATGCCGTTTTAGCTATGTGTAGACGAAAGTTCCAGCTACAATTTGGATATGATTTGGAAACAGTCATTTTCTTATAGCGTCCGCAGTAGTGCCAATCCCGTTTCATATTTGTCCGACCTCGTATGTTGTGTGTTTTTTTATTTATCAATTGAACTAAGTAATATACATTGGTAATTATAGAAGAGGTAGAAGTAATTAGTTTAGAAATATTGATCAAATTTACCAATAAAATTTGCTAACTATGTAAAATTACCGGTGAACGTGACTAATTTGCAGATATTTCTTACGTTACCAAAGCTGTTGGTGGTTATGCTTATGAATATTCACTGGCTTATTATAAATATTAACCAATTCCATTTACCGCAACATATAAATTTTGCACGATATTGTTCCTTATGGAAATAATTGAATATTTCATTCTCCATTGAATGAAATTTTTTAAGTGTCAAAATAACCTTTTAAAAGAAATTCATGTACATCAGAAAATGGTATTGTATTCTTAAACTTACAACGGCAGGATAATAGAAGATTATGCCATCATGAGAGTATAATAGGAGACTACTAATGAATTGGAAATAAAAATATATTTAGCATTCCTGGAAACAAGAATTGCTAGATAATAAGCTGATAACTGCAAATGCAAAATGAAAATGAATAACTTTGTAAGCGATTAGATAGAAATAAATTAACAATTACAGTGAAATCAGGAGGAAAGCGGTAAATTATTACATCTGGAAAGTCTGGGCTAACATATCCAAAAGGCGGCACAGGGAAGCACATCAGGGTGCATAAATTGTATTTTTGTAAATATTACTAGGATTATTAAAAATGTAGTTGTCGAAACTAAAAAGTTCTTCGTATAAATCTTTTGCCTACTATGATGTGTGATAAATTTCGAATTTCTAAACGGTACCGATATCGAATCATTTGTTCTAATTTGTTAATGTACAGCAAGCAAAAACAAGAGTGTGGTGTGCTTAAATACGTTTTACAACAATAAGATTATTCCAAATACAAGAAATAAATGATTAACATGAAATTATTAATATTTATGTGTCACTCCGCTTCAAATTATATAATTAGTTTTAGTAAATCGTGCATAAGCAACAATTAGAAGAACAATAAAAGTATGTTGTCAAAAGGCGCTACCTGAAAAACAAAAATTGACAAGCGTTTCAGAGATTCTGTAAAAAGATAGGTTAGAAGACTATCTTCCTTATTGTTTAATGGCTACCAAACACAGTAAGCAAGGTTGACAAAGTTAAAAACCAAGTAGGTGCTGTTTGTAGACCAAGTGTTACTAAAAGTAAGTAATAATGATTTATAGATTTGCAAACTTATATACAGGGTTTTTCAACGAAAAGTAGCCACCCTCAGTATCTTTTAAAACAATTATTTAGTTGAAAATCGCCAAGACATGTCAACAAAGACAGCAAAGGCATAGAGCAATAAAGGTATCTTTATTGCTCTATGGCAAAGGGGACATCTTTTTACCTAAAATCCGGACGTCTGTCATCAACTCTTTAGCCGTCACAACCACCCCCTCTAAATTTTCAAATGGCACCATACCATGTGTGGCACATCGTTGGAACGGTTATTTCATAAGGAATTCATTCTACTATTAATTTTTTTCGCCTGAAATTGAGACATAAAAGAATTATAAACTATATTTTGTTTATTTCGGTTAAGCTGCTGAATAGAGCAATTACCGTTAAAGTAATTATTCAAAGTGACTTCCGTCAACTTCCATACAATAATACAGACGACTTTGAAAGAGAGAAAGAACATTTGCGAGAACTTGCGGTGTCATTTGTCAACATTCATCTATTATTCTCTGCCTAAGATCTTCAATGTTGGCCGGGTGTGTTGCATATATCTTAGATTTCAAATGCCTCCATAAGAAATAATCCAACGGAGACAGGTCGGGTGATCTAGCCGGCCACTCGATGGGACCACGTCTTCCAATCCATCGTCCAGAAAACCGATTGTTCAAAAATTCTCGTACGGGAACCACATAGTGAGGAGGTGCACCATCTTGCTGGAAAACTAGTTCATTTTCAAACAAATTTTCGTCAAACTGTAGTCTTCGGTCACTCTCGTTTTCGTTTAGTTCTTGAACAAGTTTTATCTTGTATGGGTGAAATTTGTGCTTTTTTAAAATTCTCCATACACTGCTTGTTGAAACCCCCGATGCCTGGGAAAGTTGATTTAAAGACTGATTGTTATCCATTGCAACGTGTCCCAAAACAGCAACTTCAACAGGTTCATTAATAATAATTGGTCTTTTTGGTTAATGTTTTCTGTTTGTCACTGAGCCAGTTTCCATAAATTTTTGCATCATCTTTATAACATACTGATGGCGATCTCGAACTCATAGCTGTGGAGTTATATTAAAGGAAAGAACTTGCACAGAATTGATGAAACTTTATCAAGAAATTCAAACCCCGACTTTTACTACAGCGAAAGACCTTAGGTAACTTGTTGGATGATCGCAATTCCTGCTACATGTTATACATTTAGAAATAATATCCTGCATTTTATAGTAAAGTTAAGCGCGTATGGGTAATGTTTGCGGGGATACCCGAAGGCGCGGTACTGCACCTGACTGCCCATTTAACCTTGTTTAAGGTAGCTAGTGCAGCAATGCACCAATTCATGAAAACCGACGGTTTTAGGTATTCTCCGAGGTACCACGAAAGCAGCGTGTTAGCACAGATTTTCGGTTACCCATGCAAGTGGTGACTGCACGTATCTTTATTTAACTTTGGTATTGTTTGAGTAGTAAGAACCAACCGAGTTGTACTTTGACAATTATTATGATGATAATAAGTGTTATATACTGCATGGCAGGAGTAAAGGCATAAATTTTGTTCTCCAGAGTAAACCCTTATCGAAAATATTGTTAACCATACTGCATAGAACCAACAATTGTAATAAAAATAACTGCTGTTTAGACATTATAGTATGCTAAGGGAAATAAAATATTTAACCTAAAAAATGATATAACTTATAGCTACAAAATACATTATAAATATTTAAAATTTCGTCAAGTACATATCTATAACATACCATCGTTGTTTCATTTTGCCCCGGTTGCTTTCTATAAAACTCTGGTCACATGTTAAATAAGTTTGAAACGAAAATGAAACCAGTTTTCAAATGTATTTTGGGGCGGCGTAACAGTTCAAATATTGTTCCGCATTGTCAGCGAAAGTTAGTTGCGTTCGGTTTTATGTTTGTGTTTGAAAAGCTACAAACCTGATGTGCGGGAGAGCCATCAGCAAGGATCCATTCGACCTCAGGAGTAGGACTTCCATGTGCCGTGCATACTAAACGCCCACCCGAGGTGTTGCTAAACTCGTAGCGGTGTGGAGGCTCTTGTACAAACAGAGGTCCTTGCAGATCGAGGCCACCGCTCCAAACTGCAACAGACAGAAGCATTACAGAATATTCCAAGAAAACAAGCTAATGGGCAATAAAAACCGCAGTTTTTGGCAAGGACAAGACTAAAATCATCTAAATTCAGACATGAATACAGAATTTTTTCTGCAAATTTCAATGGAGCGAGCGCTATTCCAGGCCATTAAAAATACCCGTTCGACTGGAAAAAATAAATCGATTTCTTGATATATGAAGGAAGTTAGGACAGTCAGTTACATATTTTCTGTTACTTCTAAGAAGTGCATGTCAGTCGACGATACATCATTTTTCTGCTTCATTGGAGCTCAATCAGGGTACCCACTACAAGAGTTAACTACATTTTAATCTCCACGCCACATTGTCTTAGTTGTTATTTAATTTTCCGTTTGTTAGTTTTACTGCTTCAGTATTTTAACTTAACTTCATGGCTGTGGCACCAGGAGATGTGGTGTTTATAAAATAACTACATTCTTCTCCTAATTAATTGCGTGTATAAACTTACAAATATACAACGAACAAAACTAAGTTGTGAGAAACTAAGCAGTGCACTCATGTTATACAGGCTCCGGTGACCTCCGTCAACGAAAACATTTTGAAATTGCAAGGTAGGTCAACTGAGATTTAATACTATACTAAAAAGTTTCGGAAATTTAAACCATAAATAAATAATCCTATAATATATTAATCAGGACACTTAAGATATTATATTACCATACATGTTTCAGCCTTTGATTTATATTTGAAATGGAAATTCTGTAGTTTAGAGAATTGGTTAAACAATCGAATTAGCAATAGAGTAAGTGCGGGTGCCGTTATATTTATCGATAGCAGGACTTACTCTATACCATGTACAGTATGTCAGTCTACAAGTGGTCAACCAAGTTCTTACAACTGTTAATGATTTCTTATTAGATGGTTTCTAGCATGTTATATGTTGAAAAATTTTTTGAGAAATTTGCATTACGTCAAATGTTATGATTTTAGATTCCTACAAGTAGTGCAAGGTAATGATAAAATTTTACATAGAAGTTTGAAGTAGCATAAAATTAATAAAAATAACTGAAAATAAAGAAAACACTTTTTAGATGAATTTTTTTAATAGTCCTAGAAAGTAAAATAAAATACTGTTTTTTATTATCGCAACATTTTTGCACATATTAGGTTTAATCTGTTATTAGATAAACTATTTAAGATTAATATTTTTCTACTGGTTATATTGAAAGTATAAATCAAGAGTTGCAGAGTAAATTTGTCATTTCTAAGCAAGTTAACTTCAAAAAGTTTAGTGCACCTGTTTAAATTAGTATGGGTTCAAATTTTTATAAACAGCTCAAATTCACTTTTTATATGCAGCATGATATCTGAACTCAAATGGCTTCCTTGGTATAAAGATTTAGTTCACAACAAGCTAAGAATTTGAAGTGTCAAACTTACATCAAACTCAGATTCATTTGATATTTTTTCTACTTTTTGTAATAACATAAGTTTAGTATCGGACATAAAATTCTATTACACAAATATAAGTGCTCAAACTTTTTCCGAATACATTTTGTTACGAAATATTTACTAAAATCACAGAAAGAAACGGAAACAAAACGCGAGAAGTTTCCGGAAACTCAAATAGAATAGAACTCGCAAACTTTGTATTTACACATTCTGAAATTGAAACGACTACTAGTTCCGTTTTGCTGGAGCTTTATCTACTTTTGAAAGCGACATCATGAATTTGCTAAATTCCGGACACAATTTTAATTCCGGATTCCTTTACAACTGCTTTTAATTTGTATAACAGCAGTCGTACCAAAAGCAACGCTTCTGATTATTCATTAAGCATTATTATAAACTACGTGTAATTCAAGTCATAAATATTCAGAATTTTCGAGTATATAAGCGCAATGTAACGACAGCAAGAATACTTCCTTTTCGACTTTGTTGTTTATAACAAGAAAGATAAAAATAACGTCTTTGATGATGTTTTGCATGTAGAAAGAAACCTAAAAAATAAATTCATTGCTTCCTGGATAAATCTTGGAAGCGCTCCATCGCAAACTTATTCCCATTTTAGAGAATTATGAGGTCTGCGAACTAAGCTCAAACCATTGGCATGATTCCCATTCTATGTTGTTTGAACGTTGAACACCAGTTATATCGCTACACTTGCTCGGTAAATTAAGGCAAGTTACGTAAGTTGAATTGATAGTTCCCTAGGGCCAAATTACTAGCTTAAGAAAACGAGATAACTAATATACCCAGGTAGTTGTACGTCTTAAAGTACTTTAAGTCCCGATTAAAATATTTCAAATGTCTATTAACTTTGGAGGTAATATAGCTGTCCTTTGGTCCTTTGAATTAGGGTTCCTTTGCCAAGAGCAAATTAGTAGCATAGAGGTAACAGGAAACGAATCCGGGTTCACCACGAGGATCCAAGTTTCACTTTCAGACACCTCAGTGATACACGAGCCATTAATGAAGTAGTGCAGGATTAATTTCAACAAAGTGTAACTGTAAACAGCGCTAAGTCCGGGTAACATGATGCTAGTCGCCATGCATAAAGGGGCCAAATTTCCTGTCTATTAACCTTCTAGGGCTTGAATTTGTGGTGGTGAGTGGTAATTCAACGTTATGGACTACGTAATCTGGGGTAGAGTGTGCAATATAGGCCAGCAGTTCGCATTAAGCCAGCCGTGGGTGATGATTAACCGGAATTAGGGGTAACATCTGCGCTGAACCGAAGAAGTACCCAAAATCGCCATTAAGCACACAGTAACTATTTGCACTTCTTTCGTTCCTTTTCTGTTTCACATCAAGAAGCTAAATCACGACAGCGTATAAAGGATTCCTACGTGAAAATCCAAAGAAGATCAAAACAGTTAGTTCACTTGGACTTTCCCACACTTCAATCAGTCTCTGTATGTTTACAAAAATATCAAGTGTGCTTCAAATTTAAAGCTTACCCTTGAGATTATTACGGTAAGAGATGCAATTTGGGTTGAACAAGATGCAAATATATTCATGCTATTGTTGTTACTGCCGTAACTTGGTATGATCAATAAGGTGTAGATCACTTTTCATTCTTCAATTGTGGATAATATAAGACTATTATCGTTTAATTCATACGAAGGGGTATTGATAAGTACTTAGCCTACCATATAAAACGCAACAATACTTCAAAACAAAATTTTATTTATTTAACATAATCTCCTTTAAGACTTATACATTTAGCAGAACGTTCATAAAGTAATTCTAAGCAATTTAAAAAAAATCTTTGTCTTGGTCTGCAAACCACTCCACACCGTCATTTGTCGTAAATCTTTTACCTTTCAAACGTTTTTTGAGTTTCGGGAACAACTAATTGTCTGACGTTGCTAAATCCGGTGAATAGGGCGGGTGGTCAACCAATTCAAAACCAATTTCATCAATTTTTTGCAGTGCAATCAACGACTTGCGAGCAGGAGCGTTGTCTTGCAAAAAGAGCACACCTCTGGCAAGTTTTCCGCGTCGTTTTTCCACAATCTTCATACGTAATTTAGTTAGCAACTCAGTATAATATGCCCCAGTGATAGTTATAGCCCGTTCCAAATAATCTATCGGAATTATCTCATCTTTGTCTTAGAAAACTGAAGCAAGAATCTTGCCAGCTGATTTTTGAACACGGAATTTTTTAGGTCGTGGAGAACCAACATGCTTCCACTGTTTGATTGCTTTTTAGTCTCTGGGTCATAGTGATGGATCCACGTTTCGTCCATAGTAACAAGCCGATCATAAAAGTTTGAGGAATCTTCTGCAAAACGGCGGCGGATTTGCTTTGACGTTGTCAATCGAACGCGCTTCTGGTCAACGTTCAAGCATCTTGGAATTCATTTGGCCGAAAGCTTTCTCATACCCAAGTCGCGATGAATGATGTGACAAACACGTTCATAGGAAGTGTGCAATGCTTCTGCAATATTCTTAATCCCAATATGTCGATTTTCTAAAATCATATCATTGACAGAATCAATGTTTTTCGGAGTGGTCACAGAAATTGGTCTTCCAGGGCGGTGCTCATCTTTCACATCTGATCTTTCTTTTTTATATTCCGCAACCAGTTTTTAATTGTCGCCTATGAAGGACACTGATCGCCTAAGATTTGTATAATATCAGCAAAAATTTCTTTGCCCGATAACCCTTTCAAAAATAAATACTTAATAACTGACCGAAACTCGATTTTTTCAAATTCTACATTTTTCTCAGACATGCTGTTTTCATAAATTCACAGTTTGATCACCGTTCAGCTCGGGAATGTCAAACTTTGACAACTTATTTATAAAACATCATGGTTGTAACCATAGCAACCATATTCACTTTTCTTTACTAGAAACTCTCCAGGCTAACTAGATATCAATACCTCCTCGTATATGACTTTAAAATCAGTATACAGTTACATTTAACACCATTTCCTAATCTGCGTTACCTGTGAACATAATCTAGAATGTAAAAAAATATATGTTTACACAGAAAGCGTTTATTCCCGCTGATGTGTACGATATAATACTACTAATAGTAATACTAATTTAACCATTGAAGTGTATTTAATAGGATTTAAGATTACGTATTTAAGGTGAATTCAAAAAAGAGGTAGTAGGAATCTACAGTTCCTTTATTAAACTATAATCGAAGGAATGAATTAGACGAAATCTGTTTACTATAGTAATAACTATCTCTATCAATCAATTAGTATAAAGATAGCTGTGTTAGTAGCGTTCAACTATCGAAGAAGTTGGATTAGATTATATTAGATTAGTTTGATTAGGCATGTGCGTGTGACGTTACGAACCTAGCTTGGTGTGCCCACTAACAAAAGCACGTGGTTTTTAGTTTGCTGCAGTACGTGAAGGTTAGGTTCCATGCATTGTTTTAAATTGTCAAATAAATTTGATGAAACCTGTCGTGCTTGCTACTGCATTGTGGCAGAAGTTTCATCGAGTTATCTCTAAAATTATTTGCTCAATTTCAAACACCACGTCTTTATATATGGCGGTTAAGGTTATATTTGTACATTCACTAAGCTGAAGAAAAATCACATGACGCACATGCCTAGTTTATGTTACATTAGCTTAAGTTGGCTTAGATTGTCTGATTGTTGTAATTGACTTAAAATTTGCAGCCACTGCATAATCAGTGATTAGTACATTCGGGAAAATATGCTGTTTTTTTTTAAATTCAAGAATATTTTCAGTTGATGTTCTGAAAAATTTTTTTATAAGAGAAATATACCTATTTGTCATTTCCGGTTTCGCAATGATTTGAGCAACTGTTAGGATGGAGCAAACTGTGGCATTCGGTTGGTTTAGCCTCGTTCTAAATAGAACGTTTGGTAAATTCCATTATCCCGAGAATTGTTACCATTAGGGCTCGCTCTCACGAGCGGGCACAGGACACGTTTTGGAAGCATTGACAAGAAATGGTCTTTAGGGTTATATGAAGAACAATTTTCTTTCGAAAATTAAAAAATTGCTGGCAGAGTGCGGACGTGTTGTGCTTCGTGAAATTAGGGAGGAGTCTTAAATTGTTCCTGTAATTTAACTTTTTGCCGTTTTGTCTTACTAGAACTCGACGACAATGTTGGATTAAGGAAATCGATCAGTCAATCATTTAGTGGAAACTGCCAAATGGTATATTTTATCGGTCGATACGGATCAAATGAACTCGGTTACCCTTCCTAGCGTTCCCGTAAAATCTATCGTTCTATCAAATACTTTACGCTGTAGATTATCGTTTTTGGCATTTAAAGAACTTAGTTTTGTCAGTATTTTTTCCGTTGTTCCGAAGAAATTACGTTTTGCAGAATGTGACGCGATATTGTGCAACCTGGCGGTATTATCCAGGTGAGGACAGCCTAGCTGTCTTTTGTTCTCATATATTCTCCGTGTGGGCGTCTACCGAGCGAAAGTCAACCTTTTGCCTTCCTCTACCTTGTCGCCGACTAAAGGTAAAAACTATCCGTATTATTAAGTATCAGTGAAGCTTGTAAGCAGTTGTTAGGGGAATGGGTAGGCAAGTGCTTCTCCTGCCTGCAGTAAAGAGTACGAAGAAATTCGGGACTTTCAGGACGTTGCGTTGGTGTGATGCCGGGTCCCAGCGATACCAGTTTCTCTTAGGTATAGATAGCTTAAGTTAGATGTAGTTCAGCCAAGGTACAATAAGCCCCAGTGGCTTCAATGCCTTAAGGGCCGAACAAAAAAAAAACAGTTGTTATTTATTTACGAAGTTCTTCGATCTGTGAGATGTGAAAGTAGTTGTATTTTCAAGAAATAAAGTAGCCTTATGTTTCCCAATGTTTATTAAATTTATTAATTAATTGTATTTGTGTTGTGAAGGAACAGGTTCTGACGTCACGAGGACATTTACTTATATGCCAATTTGGAATAGGACCGACTATGGTCTTCGTTCGAACGTTTTTGGCATGTAACTGTACCAACAATTTTATTTATTATATTTATAATCATAGTTTGATAACCTATGACTTGATGTTTTGCGTAGTTTCCTATTTGTACGTATTTTGTGAGCAGTATTAAGGTAAGGAGGAGGCACAACAAGGTAGGTTCGACTTCCCGTAAGCTGTCATTTCCTGTCCTTTTCATGAGGACCTACGTATAGCTGCGACTTGAAAGGGTGCTGCTCACTTATTTTGTCAAACCCCGTGCTTCGTATCAATAAAGACTTTCTTCCAATAATCATATTCCGCGAACCCTCCCACCTCCTTGTATTAGCCGAAGAACCCGTGTTGTCGATTTGTCACGGGCTGACAAAAATGATCTTCTGATCCACTACAGAATATTGTTGTAGTCGGCCATTCCAAAATACGTTAGAGTCAGCCCAATAGTTCCTAAATTACACTGCGTTTGTACGATCCATATTGTTAGGTTCCTAGAGGTTTAAAACTCGTATTTCTGTTAAAATGTCAATGTCATAATACATGCTCGTACGGGTAGTGAAGAAATTGTTATATGACAGACTGATTAAATTAGCGAATGTCCTCTATCTTCCTAAAATTAATCTAACACTGAATTTTGAAATTATTATAACATTCGCATTATTAACAAGAAGCCGTAATGTAAACTTTCAAACTAGTAACAGAAAATTCATCCTTCGTTATTATTTTCGTTAGTTACATAAAAACAATTTAACCATGATTAAATTGACCCAAACACACTTTTTGAAGGTTATGATTCCTAAAAGAGTAAACCCTTGTCTAAAAATAGATTTCGTGTTTATTTGCGGGAAGAACGGTCCTTGATATTTTGAGGACGTTTAAGTATTTCAACAGACAACCCACATATGTACTTTTAGAGTGGTTTGCACTTCACGCAAATCAGTCTATTTTCGAAAATTTGCTCTACGTCCTGGAAACTTACAATTGTTGGCGTTCATTTCAACAACCCCGGAAACTAGGAACAACTTTAACGAGTAACGCAACGTCAGTATGTCTATTTGGTGGATCTAGATACAATCCAACTTTTAGAATTATCAATAAATTTAGATATAATAACAGAGTTCAAGTTATAGAATAAATTAAAACTTTAAAATATTTGTACTGTAAAAATTTGCTCTTTGGTTTCGCACATAAATTGCATAATACTATCATCAGAAATTGTAACACAATATGCACTCACTGCTAAGACCTTAGAACACAGTAGGTAGGTGGACTCAGAAAGTTGGTTAGGGATGGTTAACATTGTCTTAGATGTTATATAAATTCTGCCAAATTAACATCGAAAAATAAATAATTTCTATGGTAAGGTAGAGAAGGGCCTCTCCACTTATTTGTTTCACTAAATTTGTATTAACGCTTTACTGCTTTGAATGCCTACAAAAAATATATATGCTGAACTTTTCATTAAAAATCAAGCTTCACGAAAGATTTTCTCATTCATAAGTTTTTTCCCTGGCAATCTTAGAAAAACCCCCCTAACTAAAATTAGAGACGCTTCTATTTAAAAATAAATTTAATATCAGCATCTTTAATATTTACAAACGTTTTTTCCTTGAAAATAGGAAATATACAAAAATAAATACAAAGCCCGATTGATATAATTCAAATTCAGGTTTTCTTCTTTTTCAAAATCTTTAGCTTTAAGAAAAAGATGAAGGCAAATTTTTCAAAAATGGTCCTTCTTTGTGGTTCAAGTGTTAACAAGAACCTATACATTTTACACTTGTAAAATAACCTATTTATAAAAACTTTTGAAAGTTTAGAAACTTTTGCAGTGCAAATTTTGGATGATTACATAAATTTCTAATAAAGCAATTTTGAGAAAGAGAAGCTTTTATAACAAATTTATTTAGGCTCACATATTATATAAAACTCTATTAACACGAGATTTTTAAAGTGAACACTTGAAATAGGTAGAATTCTATACGAGGATTTGAAACTGAATTGAATTCGATTAATAAATGTCTATAAACTGAAATAGAAATATTTGCACACAGTTGATACAACTGATTTTTACTTTTTGTGGGTTTACTAATAACAAATATGTAGTGAGTAGAAAATTGATACAGTACTTCAGAAAATTGTGTTTATTACGATTCTGCTCCACTTAGAATTAAGTGGGGCAGAATCTCGCCAAATACTTGTTTTAGGAAGACACATACGCAAAAATAAATTTTCTTTCAATTTTATCGATTTTATTTTGTGTAGGATGATGCCAATTGTGACGTTGGCCGCTTTTATTGAATGCACCTTGTATGCGCGACGTTATTTTTATAGAACGTACCCTGTATACGCGACTTTTATTAGATATCTGTAAACGCAGCATTAATCGGAGTCTTCAGACTGCTAAGTGAGGGGAAAAGATGGAAGTCAGCTTCCAGCTCTCGACCTGAGTATTACGCAGATTTAGAATTACCCTCGGGCGTCCGAATCAGTGTAATTTACCAAAAGGTAATTACTTTCGCTTTCTGCGGTAACATTTACGGTACGTCCGAAAAAGGGGAATATTTGGTTTTCTAAAAATTCCGAAAATATCGTTTAAAGTACTGATTTGGAAAATTTCGTCGTATGAGCAAAATATTGAGAAATCTGCTAAAAGCAAGCAGTTTCAAGAAAAGTTACTGTAAAAACTCCAGCTCTACACTTAGGGACTGACTCAAGTTTTACACCCCCCTGAAGAGCCCATTTGTTTCATCGAAAAAGGTAAATTTTCAAACCCTTTGTTAGCCACGCTCCAGCTGTTCCATTTAGTTCACCGGGGAGGCCCCCTGAGACGATGCCATTCATTGTGCAATCCTGTGAAATCATTGTATTTTACAGAAGGAACCCCCCCCCTGCTTCTCTGAGCTACCCCAGGGCATACCATCGTTTATGTGTCACAATTTCGTTTAAGTTCTTGGCACAATAATGGATGTTTAATAATCATACAGTCGTCTGTGGTATTACTAATATTATATATTTGTATAAAACGGATATACGTAGCAAGGGAATAATAAATTAGGGTAAAGAGTATTTGCCCAAGCGAGTGGTATATGCACTAACATATAATGTTAGTAAAATATTTGGTTATACTACTATGTATGTGTGTTTTAATTAACAGATCATTAGAAAAGAACAATATCATTTTCAGTAACGCGAGCAATAGGTAATCTCATTGGTACTATTTAGTAGCATTATGACCGAGTAACAATAAAAATGGCACTAGCTGTTTAATGCAGATAACCGCAACATTGTGTGTAAAATTCACCATTAAAAAAGCCGTGTCGCCTGTAACATACGTACGTAAGCTTTGCTATTTGGCTGCTGTATTTTTTTAGTCAAGTTCTAAATGGAAACATTACTTAACTTCAAAGTTTATGCTAAAACTTCCAAAATATGTATATTCCTTTTGATTCTTGCCAACAGCCATTATATGTGCCCACATGAAATTAAATATATTTTTGACAAACGACATTTATTATAAAATATTCATGAGAGCAAATACCGTAACTGTTTTAGATAGTTATTAGAAAAGCAAATTAAAAATGCATAAAGTCTGTGCCCACCAGTGTATTACTCAAAGTCACGCATTCCTACACAACTATCACTGAGCACACGGTGTATTTAACACCTTCGAAGCACACACCACAACGACTAAGAACACAGTCCAATAATAAATACAGCA
Source organism: Limonius californicus (assembly GCA_014611495.1). NCBI lineage: Eukaryota > Metazoa > Arthropoda > Insecta > Coleoptera > Elateridae > Limonius > Limonius californicus. The sequence continues at coordinate 4,586 of JABXWE010011545.1, read as the reverse complement.
CCATTGCTCAGCACACAGCTCTGATTTAGAACACACAGAACTGTGCTCTTAATTACGTTTTATTCACAACTTTTTAACTTAGCGTCTGCCATTGCATGTCTTTCCCTTTACATTGTATAATAGCAACTAATATTTTGGATGTAAATGCGTACAGCAGTAATAATAGATAATCTGGTGGCCTGAATTGCCGCTGCATCTGAATTGATTCAGACTATATCAGCCACTTTAATACAGTCAATTTAATCCCGCTACACCAATGTAAGATTAAAGTGTGGTTCTTGACTCTTCCAGTAAACTTTCTAATATTCAATATTTAACTACGAAGAAAATTTTCATTTTCATTTTATTTTCATAATATCATAGGAGTTAAGAAGATGTTTGAGAAAAGGGGAACTACTTCCAGTATTTACATTAATGATAAACGGTACACAAAATTTCGGAGATGGTTGAGTATTGGATCTGAGCTTCGCTGTAGCAAAGTTCACTAAGATCCCATAACCATTTCAGTAATATTTAGGAGAAACGAATTTTTTTTTCAGATAACTGTATTATCATCGCACATATACCCCCTCAAACTTTAAGATGATCACGTTAACACCATGTAATTAAAATAATGTATCATATTTTGAAAATGGCGTTCTTGTCTGCTGTTGCAGCATTGATTACATCCTAGTTCATAGAGATATAGAAAGATAACTAAGAGAAGACGCGAGTTGCCTCAGATGTTTATTTTATTTACTGGTTCATAGAAAAAGATTTAATAGACGCACCTTCTAAAATAACCTATGTTGCAAACAGTATAGTACGAATGTGTTTCTAACGGTAAGAATGCTATTAACATAATTTCCAATAAGGCAAGTATTGTTGGAAAGCATCTGTTCTCATTAGTTAATCGAACTTCGCAATAGAAATCTAAAATTAACACGTCAAACCACCATGGTTCATTAATTTTGCAGTGGCACACAATGAATTCCTGTTAATCGAATAGCCTTGAGAAGGAACAAGAAAAAGTCAGCGAAAAGTTATTACAAATACTAAAATGTTTGGTTAGAAATAGAAAGTAGAATTCGTTTCTATTAGGTTTATTCCAGTTTTAATATAAAATGCGACTACTTCTTCTAATGAGAGAGAACATTGATATAGGAAGTAAGAAACCTGGGTTTAAAATTGTTAGATGGGGCATAAGAAATTTTGCTAGTGTTTCACTAATAATTAGTGAAACCAATGATTGTGTATTAATTTGTAATATAGATACAAAGCGATTTTGCAAGTCAACTGATAGTGAATTTTGCAAAGTAATTCTGGTCGATTAAACTCAATTTAGGAAAATTCGAGGGTTATGTAGAAGATAATCAGATTGAAAGGATTTAATGTTATTTGTACTCATGCGTTGCTTTTATGGGCTTTTAGGGATTTTCATCTGCACAAACACGGTGATTATTAGATCTGTATAATTCAGAAAAACGACTTTGTAGATACAATTTATAGTATGAATTGAATTATAAAAGGAGAAGGTATTTCAATTTCAACATAAGCAATAGTTTGGAAAATATGCTATTATTATTACTAATACAGACTCTTTGGGTAACTATTATGTGTAATTTTTCCTTTAATGGGAGGATTTATTGAATATGACAAAATGTTATTATTAATATTTTTCTACCGTGAAATATTTTTAGTGTCTATGTCTATTGGCGTATTTATTTATTTAGAGTGAAACACATACCGGGTATTTAAATTATTAGAACTATTTTTGTAATTTCCATACATAGTTGCAACTGAAGTCCGATATTCCAAATACCTATACAAGTAAACAGCATGTTCTGGCGAATATTACGTATCAACGAACACTCGCACCAGGTGCCGGAAGAAACGTGTTTAAATATATGAGAATAATAGCATTTATGTATAACGAATGCCTTTAGAACGAACATTGGGTTTTACCGTATACTTTCGGTAGGCCCTTCACGTTGCTTCCTTTATTGATACTAATTTTTACGAACATTATTCTACTTCTCTACATCTCTACAAATCAAGAATAGAAAGACTTGATCAAGAAACAATGAATAAAACACACAGAAATGCTCCAATAATGAATGTTGGATGGGAAGATCAGCATGCCTTACAACCACTAAAAATCAGACGATCGCCACGCCGATACAATCGAGACTTGAGTAGTCATAAACGCTCTCAAAGATTGTAGAATAGATGAGAGATACATCCGACTTTTTAAAAACATCCAGAAAAAAGCAACCTCCTCCATCCGTTTGCATACCAACACCGAAACGTTTAAGATCGAAAAAGGAGTCAGACAGGCAGATACTACATCCCGTAAATTTTTTACACTTACCCTTGGAAGCATTTTTCGAGAATTAATGAGGGCAAATAAAGGAATAAATATTGACGGCAGCAACTGAACAACCTTTTTTGCGATGATGTAGTTCTAATATCGAAAACTTTAGACGAAATGTTAGAAATGATCCAATAACTGCAAGAGAAATCACTGGAAGTTGGCTTGAAGATAAACAGGAACAAAACAAAGATAATGACCACACTTTATACAGAAAATCTTCTAGTGGGAAAGTAACTAATTATATATATTTAGGCTATAATATTACCTTAGGACGAGCAAATTAAATATCTGAACTAAAGAAGAGAATTTCCCAGGCATGGGTTGCCTTTGGTAACCTAACCACTACTTTTAGAAGTCAAAAACCGAACAGCATAAAGAAAAAAGTTTTCTACCAATGTGTCCTACCAGTTTTCACCTATGGAGCCGAAACACTAACCCTCACAAAGCAATCAGTTAACCAGTTAAGAGTGGCTCAGCGAAAATTGGAGCGAATAATGCTTGGCATCTACTTTTGTGAAAGAAACCAATGGATCAGGGGACAAACAAAAGTAAACGACGGTATAGATACAATAGCATCGATGAAATGAAGCTGGGCAAAACATATTGCAAGAATGGAGAACGACAGGTGGACTAAGAGACTTATACAGTGGAGACCCAGAGCTAACAAAAGATTACAAGGACGACCGCCGACGAGATGGGTCGGTGACATACGGTGCTATGCCGGAAGAAAGTAGCTCAGGAAAGAAAGACGTGGAACAGTTTGAGGGAGGCCTACGTCCTGTAGTGGGCAAATATGGGCTAATATGATTATTCTACTTCTCTAAAAATATATGCAGTGAAAGGCATGGTATTTTTAGAAATTTGATGTGTTATAGACTACTGTAATTTTACACAGATTATAAAAATACCAGATACAGATATCAATCCGTTGCAGAAATTTTTTAAACCTGTCTTTTCCGTGGACATTGAAATTATCAGAAATGTTTGAAGTTTTCAAGGAGGTCAGCGTAAGTGCTTTACAGATTCTGGAATAGGTATATCAGTTGGTAGAAAATATAATCCAGCCAAGTAAAGTAAAATTACAGAGTACTGGTATGAAAATACTGATGCTCATTGCATATATTATTGATTTTAAAATTTTGAATAAATATCTAATTTCCCATGTTCTGATTATTTAGAACATTTTTATAGTGAATGTTGACAACAAATACTAAGTTCTTTATAATGCACTTATACTTTATATTTCCAAATTATCAGATATAATTTAGTAGGAATATTTAATACTGATTTATTACGTAGGGTGTTATATATAGTACTCATCAAAGCAAAAAAATAAACAAATGTCCACAAACCAACTGCTGCGGACAAAGAGATGATTTTAATCAACTAATTTAATTTTCCTTACAATATTAAATTTAAGTTATTATTATTTGTTTACTGAATATAATTATATCCCGTACCATATCCAGCGGGTACAGACAAACACTTACCGCTTCTGGTAATACTTCAAGAATGGTGTTTCTTAGGCTCATACTGAGAAAAGTTGCAGAAAATCTAGACTTTGCTGCCAATATTTTATTTCCGCTCAAGCTACTTTTACGAATAACGGTATAATTAATTTGTATAGTAATCATGTTTGGGCAAACCAGAATGCACATGCTGTTGTAGAGTAAAGATATCACATGATTCTCGGTCTTGTGCCCTTCTATTCCACATTAAATCAGCGTGTCTCTTTATGTCATCGGATCATCTCATTTGGGGCTGTCTTCTTGTTCTTCTGCCTAGCCATGGACGACAAGTTTGGAATATTGCATTCCATCTATTATCCGCTTGTCGGGCGTTGTGCTCCCCAAATTTCCGCTTAAACCGTTAATTGGGGATTCTGCGCGATAGATTTATTTTTTAATATATAGCTTAGTCTTCCAAAAGCGGCCCAACCTAGTTTAATTCTACTTTCACTTCTATTTCTTGGTTCTCTTTGTTGGGTTTTATTATTTGCCCGAGATATATACAATGATCTACTTGCTCCAAGGTGTTTTCTTCTAGTGTGATTTCTAATCTTACACCGGTGTTTACCATCACGTTTGTCTTTAATATATTCATTTTTAGACCAATTTTCTTTGACACGTCGTTTAGTTCCTGTATCATGTCCTGAAGATCTTTCTTACACCACCTTTGACAGGTATAGGGTCTGTCTCGCTGTGGGTTCGAACTGTTATAGCGGATTTCTGAT
>JABXWE010011542.1:0-12437 GCA_014611495.1 Limonius californicus | reverse complement strand
GTAAACTTTGAATCACTTACTTAAATTAGTTATTTCCTAATTATATAAATATTTGAATTTTAGTAATTGATACACGACGGTTCAACACAGCTTTATTTAATAGACAACACAATCAAACGCAGAGGTTATGAAGAAATTTAACTTAATTTAGACATTGCTTCTTCCTTTTTCTACTTTTAAGCGGTATTTTGCACAATCGAACTGTCATTGTTTGACGTAACTGTCAAATTTGTGGTACCTTAGCGATCCTGCTGCCATCTAGCGGACAACATTTTTGCGTCCCCCGGTCAACAATGTAAATATTAGGAAGTGACAACACCATACAAAGGGGGTGGAGTTTGGTTTCCATGCATCTTGTGTGCAACCTAACCTACAATACTGACTAGGGTTTGTGATACTCATCTATACTAAAGATTATTGTTTTTTATAGTGTTATTTTTGTTGTTTTTTATAGTGTTTATTGTATACCAAATACTACAATTCAGCATTTATACCTCAAAACACAAGTAAATAAAAATGCAGTACACTTTGTGCTCAAAACTTGTTGACAAAAACGGCAGTTTAATTTTGACAGTTTAGCCAGTTAAGGTTAGATTTCTGCTTGGTTTGGGAAATTGTAATACCAACATTACAGTAATGCAGTCTTCGTAACATCAAAAGTTACTAACTTACAGACGAGCAACAAGGCCGCTTTTTTGGTCCCGTTTTTGAAGACCAAGCCTGTGTAGATGCTCAGTCTACGTAGGATATGTCAGTGCTACGCCTACACTCCACGCACTTTCTCTTATCTCGCTCGCGGTCTTTACTGCTGCAGCTTGTTTGCTTTGTCGTGCGTTCATGTAAAATAAATAAACAAAAGCGCTAAGAACTTATACATTAATCCAATATTATAAAATCTTGTTAGAATTCTACTTTATCGACAGTCACATGACTATTTTGACAGTTTTCTCATAAATGTCAACGTAATTTGCGCTTATTTGCGCATACTCACAGACAGAATTTTGTACATCATTCTGTGTCGTGTCAAACAGGGTAAAAGATGCACTACACTTCCAAAATCGCATCAGGAGTAGGTAGCTTAAATAAGTTTCAAAAGGTAATATAAATATTAGTTTTAGAAAATGTGCTTTTATTTTTGTTTACTGGTCAAAACTGCAGATGTAATTTAAATGTTCTTAATTATATATTTATGATATAGAAACATCACAAATATGCCTTTTTAGAAAAACAATCTGAAGAATAACTTACGGAGTACCCTAAAATGAGATTAAAATATTTTTTACGTTACTTTGTTTCTGGGTGAAAACTACTTTTAATTAATTTAAGCACAGTTAATCACATCTGCAATAGAGAAAAACCATGGAGAAGGAACTTCTACTTTGAAATTGGAATTTACATATTCCTGTTCCTATTTGTATGATAGAAAATGTTATGGAATGGGAAATTTTAATTAGAAAAACAGGCTAGAGTACTTTAAAAAGACGTGTCACTCCCTTTACTTCACTTTTAGAAAATGTTTTACATTATATTGTTTCTTAATGAACACCAGATTTGATGCAGGTAATTTAATTATTCCTCATTCCATCCATATGTTAGAAAATGCTATGGCTAGGCAATTAAAGAAAAAGTCTCAATTAAATAAAAACTAACTGTTACTCAATCTATTTCTATTTAACCAGATTGTTATAGTAATTTTTTTGATAATGATACCTACTCAAAGCCCAACGCTATTTCATATCTAAAAAACAAGAAAGGGGAAATGGTAGGAAATACCCAGGAAAAGCTTAAGATATTTAAGGAATATTACGGGAAACTGATTAGGGATGAGAATGAACAGGAGGAAGGAGGAGAGTGGAGGAGGAGAAGACAGAGGAAGAGAGAAACCGATCTGTAACAAAGGAGCCAATGCAGGAGGAGATAATAGAAGAGATAAATAAATTCAAAAATATCAAAAGTACTGGAGAAAATGGAATACCAGCGGAAGTTTACAAATGGGGGAGAGGGAGATAAGCTTAAGCAAAAGATAGTTAACCTTAGCACAAACGTGTGGAGAAATGAACAAATGCCACTGGCATGGCATAACGCGATAGTCTGTCTCAAACATAAGAAGGGTGACAGGTGCCAATGGCAAAAATTACCGAGGAATATTGCTGCTGGATGTGGCATATAAGATATTGGCTTATTCGAAATAGACTGAGTGAGTACCAAGAGCGACTCATAGGCGAATATCAAGGAGGATTCAAGAAAGGGCGAGGCACTGCAGATCAAATCTTTACGGTAAAGATGATCCAATACAACAGCTGCAAGCAAAATTTAGGGCTGCATATACTATTTATCGATTTCCGTCAAGCGTACGATACGATCATCAGAAGATGCTGATGAATGATAAGAAACGTCCTGCTTCCAGAACCGAATTCATAGTTCTTGTATCTTAAGGAGAAAACTCTACGAGGCCCTTAAAAAGCTGGGGATTCCTGCAAAACTTATAAATTTAGTAAAAATGACCTGACGAGGCAAGGGGACCCTATTTCAACGGTGCTGTTCAATTTTGTCCTAGAAGCAATATTGAGGGAAAGTGGTATTGAAGAGGGTGAAATAAATTACCAAAGAAGACATCAGATAGTTGCATATGCAGACGACCTAGCTTTAATTACAAGATCAAGAGAGGAGTTAGAAACGGTATTTGTTAAACTGGAAAGCACAGCAAGAACATATGGGCTAGCAGTAAACGAGAAGAAAATGAAGCACATGGAAATGCGTCAAAACATTGGGAGAGATACAGTTGTCAGCTTCAAGGTGGAAGGAAGGGAATATAAATTTGAGAAAGTAAATAGTTTCGATTACATGGGGGTGACATTAACAAATACCATAGATGAGAGTTTAGAAATCCAAAAACGAATTACAAAGGGTAGTAAGGCGGTAGGTGCTATCAGCAACATATTTAAGTCCAAAGAAATCTCTAGATCCTCGAAATAAAGAATTTACAAAACGATTGTACTACCATCTGTAACATACTCAAGCGAATTATGGGCAATGACGAAACAGATGGAAGTAAAACTAGAAGTATGAGAGAGGAAGATATTAAGAAAAAATACTGGGCGGAGTGAAAACAGAGGACAGCGAGTGGAGACGAAGAAGTAATAAAGAGGACAGGAAATCTATGGCGACCCATCTGTAACGGCGTTCCTAAGAGCCCAGAGGGTAAGATGGCTAGGGCACGTCAGCTGTATGCCGGAAAATAGACATGCGAAGAAGATGCTGGAAGAAGGGACTGGTAGAAAAAAAGGACACCCAAAAAAGAGGTGACTGGATGCTGTTGTGAAAGATACGAAAAGAGCCGGAGTGGAAGATTGGAGAAACAGAGCAAGAGACAGAGTCCAATGGAAAAGAGTCAGTAAAGTTAGGGAAATGTAAAATGTTAAATGTAAAAAGTGAAATATAAAATGAAATGTAATAAGGACTAAGCCATAGGCCTAGAAGGCCTGTAGTGCTGAAATATATATATAATGATACCAGCTTGTAATGTATATGTTAAGTATTCCAAATTAAATCTATAAATAAAAAAAAGTTATGGGCTGCGAAATTTTAGAAAAACAGTCTCAAAAACAATTTACTGTGTTGAAAAACTAGGAAGCGTTAAAATGAGAATTTAATGCCCTTTAAAATAATGTATCACTCAATCCCCTTTCTTACCTAACATTTTAGGGGTGAAGCTCACCATCCCTAGGAGGTTGAAGAGACAAGGTTGAAAATAAACGCAAAAAGTTTCCCCCTCAAAACAAAAATTGACCAAGCGGGTCTAAGCGATTTTTTTTTAAATGACAAATATGTAAAACCGGGTCTGTTTCGTTTTCATTGGCCCACCCTGTATTATTTTGTTTGATAATGAAAATTACTTTTGAAGAAATTTAAGTGTTATAAAAAGGTTAGTGAAAGGAAGATTTGGTCAAAAAGAGTCTCGAAAATTTGCCTAAACAATATTTTAAAATGAGGTGTAATTTGATTGACCTCATTTCAAAAAACGTTTAAAATAATTTTGTTTCCTGGTGAAACCCACTTCTGATGTAATTTAGATAGTTCTGATGCCATCCGTATGTTAGAAAAGGTTTCTCGATGTGAAATTTTAGAAAAAACTGTTTTAGAAGGTTGAAAAGAGCTTCACCATAGGCTACAACCTACTCATCATTTATAAATCTTGTATGACGGGGAAGAAAGCTTAACCAAACCAAGCACAAAACATCCAGAAATTATTCTAGCATTAAACGAAGAGAAACTTAGCTTTCAGTGATGTATCATGAATTAATTTTGAAGAGTCTCTTTTATGGATAATTGTTCCCAAAAAAGTATTTTATTCAAGATAGCAACAGTCACCTCAATTAAGTTTTAAAACTAAATAGAACACTGTATTTTGGATATTATAAATTAGATTAATACTTCCTATTTTTGATTAAACATTCTACCTTATTTGCAGTGGCGGCTTGTACTAAAGGGCACAAGGGCACGTGCCCACCCAACCACCAAGATAAACACAGAAAGAAATTCGCATGTAATTCAGTGCATTATTTTAATTTCATTATGTTAACGATGGTATCAAATTTTCCTTCCGCACCACAGGCGCGGCTAACGACGCTCAAAACTATTTTCCGGGGAACGCTCTGATTTGTATCTATGTAGAGGTGATTCGGTTGCCTATCGGTTATCTTCGCTATACGCGATATACCAGGCGAATGGGGCACCGAGCACTTTGTTCCCGATTTGCAGTCAACGTTTGAATTTGGACTTTGGAGCGCTGTTTTCGCGCAATCGCGCGTTTGAATTCAAAGACGAAAGTGACGTTTTTTCAATGATGGAAGTTAATTATGTGCAAAAAGATCGACTGAACGCATTGGCGGTCCTATCAATAGATAAGAAGTTCGTCCAGTCTATCCCGGATTTTGACAACAAAGTCATAGACGTCTTTTCCAGCATGAAAAATAGGAGAATGGATTTTATGTACAAAAAAATAGATAAGCTTTTTCTTGTGCCCGCCTCTTTCTTAACTCACGAGCCGCCACTGCTTATTTGTTTCTGTCACATTTTGTTTGTTTGTTATAAAACCGAATTGCAATCCCAAACCCTTTTTGGATCAAAATAATACAAATAAGGTTTACAAATAGATTCATGTACATGTACATTACTGAAAAAATATTCTTTTTTGGTCTTTTAAAGCTAGAAAGATTTCTATTTGTTTTAAATCAAATATTATGTGTGTCCCCCTTGAACCTGCAACCTAGTTGGTACCATCTAATACACGCATAGCGGTCATTTAGCGGTTTTTACATATGGATCATGGAATTGTACACAATTAATGACATTATTTAACAGCCAATGTCCAATTGACATGCCATGGTAAGTGAAATGAAAGTGTCTCTGTAAGAGAATTTCAACAAAAGTACATGCTAATATAAAAACACAGATCATTTACAACGTGTGAGGTAAAGATACATTCTCATTCTTTTTGGTAATTTTATAGGGACTATATGCAAATGCAAAATATTAGTAGTCTTACATCTTTACTTTTCAAAGACGGTGTACTTCGCGATGAAGAAGAACCACTACGACTAGGTGGCCGTTCCACTTTGACTTTATCGCCATTTATGCTGCCATTTTCTCGACTGTCGCCTGTATTACTTAGTGATGGGTGTTCACCATTAGCGTGAGGGGACGCAGCTTCCTATAAAAAATAAATAAAAATGGTAAGCAATAAAAGAACCAGCAATAAACCTTCTCACCTCATTTGCTACGTCTACAACGAGATCCTGATCACTTTTTTCACCATCGCTTTCCTGAAACGAGAGTTAATGTAAAATACAAAAAGAATTGCCTCCAGCATTTGAATATTAACCAACATTACAGAAAAAACGTATTTTTTTATTTTGAATTACAATTTTGCCTACATTTTGTTTCCCCAAACATTCATAGGCATGCGTTTCCTTTCTAGCTTCATCAGAAATAGCTTTTAAAATTAATAGAAAAAATATGGAAATATATTGCCAAGAGGGGTATGCAAATCTAAAATCACATGTGATGCCCCATTTGTCATTTCAATTGAACTTTTTTATAGAGTTGGTATGTTCAGAATCTGTTCGACGTTTCAGAATTAAAACCGCCGGATTCGCTGATCGTGAACTAAAACAACACGTTTAATAATAAGCACGTTTTTAAATGTTAAACACATTATTTTCATTTACTTTACAGGACGCATGTACAATAGAATCTGCAATAATCAATCATTTTGGGAGATTCTGCCAAGACATTTTATCACCCAACTTAAAGCATCCTTAACCCAAACTCTATTGAATTAAATTTGGAAAAAAGTCTTCAAAGTTTTTACGCTATCTCATATCCTCATATGTCTAAAGGCGACTTAAACAAAAACCCGATTTATTCACTTAGTCTACTAGTAGTTATATGTATTTCAATTAAAATAAAATAATTTCCAGTTATTTTCTGTTATAGCATCTTATTCTTGCAAATACAGGGCTGCAACTAATATTTTATTACATAATGCTAAAATACAATATTACAAAGAGAGACACAACAAAAAGAAAGGCAAGGCGAGTGGATAAAACTGAAGGAAAAAGAAATCTAAAAACAACAAAACTGCTTCTTATTACAGCTTATCTCTTGTTTGACCAACGTTAATTTTATAACAATTTCAACAATAATGATCAAATTCAGGGTCTGGAGAACAAAGCGGCAAGGTTTGAAAGAATTTGCATTTGGACGGTTTGTCATTAACAGTAGGTGAGGTTTTTCGGGTCGTTAATCAATTTTAATTTTGTATTCATATTTCCATTGACCCATTATGAATTTTCCAGATTGCGGAAGTGCATCCGACGAGCTTTTCAAAAAGATCCATTCTATTTGTGTAGATACCTACTAACGTATTAATTCAAACAGAGCAGAATAGATGGGAAGAACAAAGGACTTCACTTCCAATACGATTTGCTTTTCTATAAAATTCATTACTTTATCGCTTTCTTTTGCAATCCGCACTAATTATTTCTTGAAAGTCCCTCTGTGCCGATCGTCCACATCTAGTAATTCCGAAAAGATTAAATAATTATACCTTTCATTTAAATTTGTTTGAAGTCACGCCCACACTTCTTAATTAGTTGTCTGTTTCCTTGTAGTAACAACGCGACGTGCGGGTAAAATCTTGCTCCAACTATAAGATGATAGAGCTTACTATTGCAGTAATGGAGGATTATTTTTGTGGGATATGACAAACACGATGAAGCGAGGGGATGAATGATTACATCCGGGGTGACTGGGATTGATGGTGGGTTATCCTGAGGGCGCTTGCGAGCACGATAAAGGAGATATTATGTACAAAACTTTATGAATGTTATAAATTCGTCATTAAATAATAATAGGAGTGCGCGTAATAACGTTTCATTTACTTTTTGTTAACGCTTCTCAGTAGGGGCTGTTAGACCTCTAACTAAGCTCAAAATTTACAGATCAGCAATATAATGAAAATCAGACAGCGGGCTTAATGTATTCTATCCACAAAGCGGAATATATGCTTCGATGCAGCACGCTTATTAAGATTATTTTTATTTTTCTTTCGCTGTTTATAGTTCATTTATTATTAAAGATAAAATGCTTTATGATTCAATAATTTTTTACGAGTTTTTTATGTCGAAAAAGTGGATAGAATTCAAAATAATATAATGTACTATATTTTAAATACTCGGAGTACATTAATTTCGTTGTAACCGGTTTTTTTAATAAAATAAATACCTGTTCCAATATTGATACCAAAATAAAGTAAGGAAGAACTGGACGTCGCAACAGATTGCACTGTACGGATACAAAGAAATGGCAATGGTTATTTTAAGTGGTAAGCGGTAAACGGTAAACTGAGGCACAGAGTTTTTGTTGAAACATTGAATCTTCACGAGAACATTAAAGAGGGTAACGGGGTTAATTTAAACCTCACAGTATTTTCAGCCAAATTACTGACTCTTGATTATATTTACCTGACTTTAAAATCGAGTTTAATTGTTAGAAAGCGATACGACCTAAATTACAAGATTGATTTTAACCCCACCCTATGTTCACTGAGCACAAAACATCTGCCCGCCTCGTGTTACTAGCCAATATCCCTTTGTTCAAGCATAAAGCGGATTTTTGGAATGGTAAGTGCGTACTCTTATCGTGAATCAACTTCTAAACCCACATTTTGCTGGGTTTCCTAAAATAGGACACACAGTCAATTTTAATTATGGCATTTTTCTAGGAAATTATATGCCAATATATTAGCTTCATATTTATTCTTTACATTAGTAAAATCTTAAAAAATATAGTTGGTATTTTTTTACTTTAATGATTAAATAAACTTCAAAATTTAAAAATTAATGAAGCCAACATAACAAACACCTAACTAAACAAGGGTGACAACATGATCAAACAAAGTTATTGTCTACCTTCACCGACAATCACGATTATTTTACCTCGCCAGCTAACGTAGTTTATTTTTATTAATACACATTCTACACAGTTGCTAATATATGTGGTGTTGTCATGTGTACTAGATTTCGTTGGGTGTTTAGTTGGTGTTCTAACTGTAAACTCACGTAAATTACATGATAAAAGTTTATTTGATCATAAATTATAACTCTACTACTCTTACAAATAGAATATCAAAATAAGTTATTCAAATAATCACCAATTCAAGTTTCTAAATATTCGTCGTGGAATTTCACTGAACGACAAAGATAATTTTATTTTTAATAACATTAAGATGTGAATAATGGACGTGGGAAGAGATGCATAAAATTTAAGAATAGACGACCAGGATATTAAATCCTGTAGCACTTTTAAATATATATCTACGAACGACTATAAGCTCGGCAGGTACATGTTAAAAGGATACATCCACAAGAATAACTTACTATGAGAGAAATGGCGACAATACATGGTCTACTATGGAGTGAAAATCTTATTCAGGACCCCAAAAAACATCTCTTTTTTACCTGTATTGAATACATTGTACTTTAATGAAGTTGTAATGTAGTGGATACAAAATCTATTGGAGACAAAATTAGACTGTAGAGTTACACGACACGAGAAGGTGTCTGAGAGTCACAAAATCAGATAGACCGAGGACAAAAAAGATTTATAAAAAAATGGCAATAACCAACTCAATCACCAGCCTTTTTTTTTTAAATCGTGGAGTTGCCAAAGGCATGCCCCAGACACCACAAACACCCTGGGAAAGTGCAGTGCTCAGGATTCGAACCTGAGCGACTTTGGTAGAATAACTCCGAAGCCAAGCGCTGAGGCCATTACTCTACCGCGGTCCCCTAATCACCAGCCTAAACTTGTTCTCATTTGATTGAACCTATCTGCCCATTTTCCTACCTCATATTTTTAAAAAACATCAAATTTTGGGCAAAATAACCCTGTTTTTTTGAGTTTTTACCATAGAAATTTTTAAAACGCTTTGAAACGTATGCCAGAAATCAGATGTCCAAAAAAATAACAGAATGGACACGCAAGAGAATGTGGAGTTGCGAGACGGCAAATCCAAGAGGATAACAACTGAAGAAAGAAGAAAAACCTCGAGAAGGCATTTTGTTGATAAATTCGCTATACTCAATTGGATTGGTTCCCGTAGATTTTCAAATATTTCAAGAATATGCATTTTACTAATCAATATTGGGTAAGTGTTTTGGATTGCCTGTTTGGTAGGCTCGTACTCTCCCGCGAATCAACCTGTTAATCCACATTTTATTTGTTTTTTATTGTAAATTAGGGCGAGAATGACTGGGTTCCTTAAAATATGGCACATTGCACAAAACTAGAACTGTAGAGTTAGACTGCATGAGAAAGCGTCTGAGAATTACAAGAAGAGATAAACCGAGGACAGAAGAGATGTGTAAAATAATGGGGAAAACCACCTCAATCACCAGTGGTATGGAAATGTCAAACGTATGCCAGAAATCAGATAGCCCAAAAAATAACAAAATGGCACGCAAGAGAATATGGAGTTGCGAGAAGGTAAATCCAAGACGATAACAACTGAAGAAAAAAGAAAAACCTAAAGAAGGCACTTTGTTGATAAATTCTCTACACTCAATTGGACTGGTTCCCGTAGATTTTCAAATATTTTAAGAATATGCATTTTCATCAATATTCGGTATGTGTTTTGGATTGCCTATTTGACAGGCTCGTACTCTCCCGCGAATCAACCTGTTAATCCACATTTTATTTGACTTTTTATTGTAAATTAGTATGAGAATGACTGGGTTCCTTAAAATAGGGCACAGTGCACAAAATTAGAACTGTAGAGCTGGACTGCGTGAGAAGGCGTCTGCGAATTACAAGAAGAGATAAACTGAGGACAGAAGAGATGTGGAAAATAATGGGAATAACCATCTCAATCACCAGTGGTATGGACATGTCAAACGTATGCCCGAAAACAGACGGCCCAAAAAATAACAGAATGTCACGCAAGAGAATGTGGAGTTGCGAGACGGGAAACCCAAGAGGATAACAACTGAAGAAAGCAGAAAAACCTTAAGAAGACACTTTGCTGATAGATTTTCTACACTCAGTTGGGTTGGTTCCGGTAGATTTTCAAATATTTTAAGAATATGCATTTTCATCAATATTCGGTATGTGTTTTGGATTGCCTATTTGGCAGGCTCGTACTCTCCCGCGAATCAACCTGTTAATCCACATTTTATTTGGCTTTTTATTGTAAATTAGTATGAGAATGACTGGGTTCCTTAAAATAGGGCACATTGCACAAAATTAGAACTGTAGAGTTGGACTGCGAAGGCGTCTGAGAATTACATGAAGAGATAAACCGAGGACAGAAGAGATGTGTAAAATAATGGGAATAACCATCTCAATCACCAGTGGTATGAACATGTCAAACGTATGCCAGAAAACAGATGTGCCAAAAAATAACACAATGGCACGCAACAGAATATGGAGTTGCGAGACGGCAAACCCAAGAGGATAAGAACTGAAGAAAGCAGAAAAACCTTAAGAAGACACTTTGCTGATAGATTTTCTACACTCATTGGGCTGCTTCGTGTAGATTTTCAAACATTTTAAGATTGTGCATTTATTTTATTAATCAATATTTAAAATGTATAAATTACGTCAGTTTTTAATACGTAATAGTTCTTTAGTGTCAAAGTTAATAATGGAGTTGAAAAATAGTTTTTAAGTAGGTACATTCATAATTTTAATAATTTTTGCCATTCGTATTCGACGTTAAACTTTAAGCCAACCCGTGCTTCTACTTTAGCGCTCTTGTGCTAAAGAGAAGCTCGTGGCAGGGATTAGCCTATTGATGCCGATTTTCGAACGTTAATAACACCAACTCGGATAGTTAAAACTTCAAAATTCCTTTTGCTTTTTCTAGGAACTGTTTGAATCTATTTAGTTAATATGTCCGAACCAATTCTATTAAGTGTATATGTACAAATAAATTGTACAATAGATAATTTTTTGAACGTTTTTTATTTTACTAAATTACAAATTCGCCCCTTATTTAACCTAACCTTATATATTCAAAATTTAATTAATTTCAAAATTCAGACTGTGCCCCTGCTAATTTACATTTTGAATAAGCATAGACTGACGGAAGAAGTTGTACAATATCAACTGACAGTTGTTTGTACATCTACCGTAGCAACATTTGCAGAAAATTTTAAATTTGCAAATTAATTTTGACAAAGAGCAAGTTCTGCATCTAAATTGTGTTTTTGGAACAATAAACTGCACTATTACGATTTCACATGACTATTGACTCATTGATTCTTACAATTAAACGCTGGGCCACTTTTCAAAATTACCCATCAATTTAAATCTTTTAGCGTGAAAGAACATTTTTACAAGAAAATAATTCAGTCACTCTATTCCAAAACGTAAGTTCAGTAACTCCCTCTGTGTAAATTGGGAATTCGAGTTTTGCAAATAACGGTCTCATAAAAGATTATGTTTCATATAGTGCGGGTATGTGTAAAAAACTTTGTGCGTTGCATCAATTTAACTTTTCAACTGAACTAATATTCAGAAAACAATTTCTCTATACAGCCTGTTTTCTTAGCGCCACACGTCCCTCGAGGGACGTTTAGTTTTGACGTGTTTCCATATTTGCAGGAAAACATGATAAAACAAGAAATATTTCTTGTGTTTTCATAAATTCTCGAGCCTGAGTTTTCTGTGATATTTTCCTCTCATAACAAACATCCCTAAACCCTTCCAGCAGCTGGCTACCATAGCCTTTGCATTTTTACTTTCCCATACCTTATAGGTATAGGGTAAGTATTGAAATCATGAAAATTTTCGAAATCGAGATTTTAACGGATATATCCGTTTTGGGTCTCTAGGAACCCAAAAAAGTGGTTTTTAAAAAATGTCTGTCTGTG
>JABXWE010011541.1:0-23935 GCA_014611495.1 Limonius californicus | reverse complement strand
CGTTAATTAATTTCCTCTTAATGAATGTTTGACTGTATTTTTCTGTTTACTAGAAACAATATATAGTAACCATTTTTTTTTCTCACGCGCAATGCTTGGAGTACACTAATTTTGAATACATAATATGTAGTTTAAAAATAAGCAATTTATGTATATATAAAAGTGTTGAATGATGGAGAAATATAAAAATAAAAGTCTTCCATCCTGTGAACTCTTCACTTTCAATTAATTATTAAATTAAATATACACTGCTCCAAGAAATTAACGCACCACAACTAACAATTGCAATATTGTTTAAAGTATTGAATGTAATGAAGTACGTTTAATCATAGATAATGCTTAAAATTAAGTAAACCATATTTTATCAAAATTAACAACAAACAAAGCAAAAATTAAGAAATCAAAATTCGAAAACTGAAAAATTGTAAGTTTACAGGGTTCAGTAGGCTGTGTTTCCGCCTCGACTTGTTATGGCAGCTTGACAACGACGGTCCATGCTTAAAATTAACACGCTTAACTGCTCTTCTTCAAGATTATCCCACATTTCCACTAATAAATTCCCTAGGTGGTTAAGAGTTGCAGGGGGTGGTTGAAGGGATCGTATTTGTCTTCCGAGAATGTCCCAGAGGTGCTCAATCGGATTCAAGTCGGGACTTCTGGTTGGCCATTGCATAACAGGAATACCAACGTCGTCTATGTATTCTTGCACAATTCTGGCTGTGTGGGGCCGAGCGTTGTCGTGCATTAATTGGAAGTTGTGTTAGATGTATGTACCTCTGACTATTTAAAGTGCCGTTGGAGAAGATGTGTAAGTCTGTGCGGGTCGTGAAAGATATGCCTCCCCATACCATTATTGAACCATCACCAAATGTAGTCGTGGGGGCAAAATTTCATTGAACATATCGTTCATTTGGACGTCTTAAAACTCGAATGCGCCTGTCACAACTCTCCAAACAAAATCTGGTCTCGTCTGTGAACAAAATGCGCCTCCAAATTTCATTTTCTCAATTCAAGCGGTTTCTAGCAAAATCCAATCTGTGTCTGCGATGGTCTGCAGTCAACAATGGGCCAGTAGCTGCTAATCTGCCTCTCAAATTTCCTTTCAGAAGACGTTGGCGAACGGTTTCAATGCTAACTTGCACGTTATGTACTGTTGAAAGTTGCTTTGAAGGGCTCTTGTGGTGGTAAAGCGCTCTCTTAATGCACGGAATCGAAAAAAACTATCATCTACTGCGGTAGTAGCACGTGGTCGCCCTTGCCCTGGTCGCCTGTCATGTTCGTTAGTTTCTCTGAAACGCTGGATGACCCGAGAAATGGTTTTTTGGTTCACTCCAAGCCTGTCAGCAATAGCGCGGAAAGAATACCCTTCTTCGGACAAAGTAAGGGCTGTGACACACTCATCACGACTTAAATTTTTGAGATTCGTTGCATTTTAAATAGGACAGATCGTACAAGCAATTGTTTAATGACAGCTACTCGGTTTGATACTTTTTAAAGTAAACGAAACTGCAAGTAAATTGTAAAGGTGCGTGTAAAATTGATTAATCTTGTTTAACAAAGTTAAACGTATAAAAAACAGACCAAGAGTTACACGTGTCTATCAGGTTTGTATCGGACATTCATTCTATGCATTTGGCTGAAGTAGATAGCGCACTACTTTTCTTTTATTGCAACATTAATAATTAATTGGTGCGTTAATTTCTTGGAGCAATGTATAATAGGCTTAAATTTTTAAAACTAAAATAGGAAGAAACTATTAAAATATCGTTAGCTCATATTATGGAACGGGCTAGTTGACAATTTTCTAAAAATCTACAGGAACAGTAAGGTATTGAGCCCGTGTTTTTATTTAATGTGAAATCTTCTTTAAAAGAATCGGAAAGTTACTATATTTTTTAATTACCCGGTTAGAATTCTTACCAGGATTATGGAACTACGTCATCGGGGTTTCTCAAAAGCAAATGACTTAAAAAACAATCCAAAATTGTTCGTCAAAGCCCGCAGTTAATCTCAGAATATTTCAAAATTAAGAAATCCAAATTAACAACATAATGTTAAACTATAGTTCGGAGAAGCAGGCAGTTATTATTTATTACTCGAAAAACGATGTCTTACTTATGAATGTATGGTAACGCCCTATTTACAGTATAAAGAAAATATACCTTCTAGCTCTTTTTAAATACCAATTAAGTATTCGGTTAACCCTATCTTCTTAAATGTGGTAATACAAGTTAAATCTGATGTTAGAATGAATGCACAAAAATCTAATATAGAAAACGTAGAGCTGAATGCTCAAAAATTTTTAAAATTTTTTGGAAATCTCGTTATAACAGTCACACAGTTAATTTGATACAGGAATTAAAGTCGATTCAAAAGAAAACAAGGGATTTCGATTTGATATTCGCTAAAGCTGATAAAAGGAATTGTTTGGTTATATTAAACAGATCTGATTATAACAACAAAGTTTTAACCTTTTTAGAAACAGATGATTTCAAAATTAGAAATGTCAACCCTCTGAATGCTTTTATCACTAAAGTTCGCTCGGAATTGTTCTAAGCTAGGGATAACCTTAGAACTTTCAACTATAATTATAACCAGTTACTAGTCATGAACCCTCAAATTCCGAGGCTTTACGGCCTTCCAAAAATTCACAAACCTGACAACCCCATACGCCCTGCTTGTTCGTTTATCAACACACCAGTTTATAAGATTACCTCTTTTTTAAATTACATTTTACCCAATTGCATTACATATCAAGAGAATTTTTCCATTAAGAACTCTGAAGAACTCATCTCCACTCTTACTAATTTTGTTTTACTCCCCAATTTCACCTTGGTCTCTTTTGATGTTTCTAAACTATTGCCAAGTGTTCCTAAAACAGAATGTTTTGACATAATTTCAAATTTTTTAAATAAATCTGATCTTTCTGATAGTCAAGTTACTATGCTCTTAAATCTGCTAAAACTGTTTCCAACAAGATTTTCTCTAATTAATAACAAAATTTTCACTCAAATTACAGGTCTTCCCATGGGTGCGTGTTTATCCCCCTTAATGACAGATATCTTTATGAATCATCTAGAAACTAAAAGAATCTTCAAACACCCTCTTTTAATACAACATTTCGCCCTTTGGAGACGTTATGTCGATGACATTTTTGTTATTTTTAAGGGTTCTAAAGATAACTTTAACCAATGTTTAGAAATTTTAAATGATTTACATACATCATAACATCAAATTCACAGTAGAAATTGAAAATAATAATTGTTTACCCTTCCTAGATATCCTTGTTTCACAATATAATATCAAACTAAAATTTAAGATATAGGTACAGAAAACCCACCACCACAGACCATGCCATCCCGTTTGATTCTTTCACCCCATTGGTTACAAATTAGCCTCTTTTAGGTTTTATTTTCATCGCCTGTTTTCTTTTTCGTTAGACGATGATGATTTAACTATAAACTTAACATTATACATAACATTGCAAGAATGGATATCCTTCTGATTTAATTAACAATTTATTTATGAAGATCAGAAGGACGTTCATGATCAAACAATCCACAAATTTAGTTATAACCAACAAAGACCCTCAAATTAAATAGTACTCTTTACCTTTTCTTGGTTTTGTTTCTTTAAAATTGAACATTTTCATATAAAAATTTCTTTTTCAGTTACTTGTAGTATTAAAACTCTGTTAGTTCATAATAAGGACCACATTGATCCATTTTCGAAATCTGGGATATATAAAATCAATTGCAATAGTTGTCCGTTTTTTATATTGGTCAAACAGGCAGATCCATTAACGTGAGGGTGAAGGAACACAAAAATATGATTAAAAACAATTTAATTAACCTAGACACCAATATTAATTTTAAGTCTGCGTTTGCAGCTCATAGTATTTCTAAAAATCATAATACGAATATGAACCTGGATATTCAAATTTTATATTTTTGCGATAAAGGTTTGAGAATGAACTTATTATAAAGTATGGAGATCTCTAAAGCGGTTAAAAAATTCAAAGATCAACCCGAGTATGTGTTGAATGATATTTTCTTTAATAATTTCCCTTATATTTTCCATAGTTTGTTCTGATTTTGAATTTCTTGAATTTGAAGTTTATGTTCACCTTCTACTTAATAGCTAAGTTCCTTCCTTTGTATTTTGGGTAACTATAGTTTTTTGTTGCTTTGTTTCAATTTTCTACACATAGATGGCGTAGCTTTTTAACTTTACAATCTGTTTTTTAAACAATTTTCGGTCTATCCTCATCATGGTTGACGAGTTTGTGTAACGTAAATTTAAAAATCTGTTTTAATGTCACCCCTGATGTGGGGTTTCCTCAAATTTAAGTTTTAAACTTTACTTTAACATGTCGTTCTGACGATTATAAGTTTTTACTTTTATTTTAATTTTGGAACCACCGGCGTTCACGGATGGATTAGAATGTTGGGTTAAGTTTTAGGCAGCTGCTTCGTTTTATATTTTATTGTCTGTAATTCAATTCTGGAAAAGTTGTTACTTTACCCAATACTGTGTTAGGGAAGCTGTTTTACTTTTTTCATAATATGTGTCTTTCGAAAGGTTCTGTTTTCACTTTTAGTCTGAAGATGGGTTGTAGTCAGCTCGAAAACGTTAACTTTGGTACGAATTTTGTTAATTTCTTTATTGAAAGTGTTTGTGGGAATCGACATTGGTTTTATTATATTTGTGTGTTTAAAAAAGTCGGATAATTTACCAGTGTATAGTACTCATCAAACCAAACAAAAGAATATCTTAATTAACATCGGATTTTCGCAAACCAACTATCGCAGAGATATTGTTAGTATTCAATGAACTGCAATAGTAAGTAGGCTTTTCATTTACCACGTAAAACAAAATTTAGGTTATTATTTTTGTTTACTGTACACAATTGTATCCCGTACCACATCCAGCGGGTACAGCCCTCTCTGCTCTGATTCAAGAATGGTTATTTTTAGATTCATACTTAAAAAAGTTGCAAAAATTTTAACTTTGCTGCCAATATTTAATTTGTCAATGAAGGTATTTTTACGAGTAACGGTGATACCGTTAATCTGTATAATAATCATGTTTGGACCGCTGAAAATCGTATTGTTGGACGAAGAGATCAGCTTCGATTTTCGTTAAATGTTTGATTGGACATTTTGGAAGACCGTCTGATAGGACCAGTATTTTGACCAAATCGTATGACTGCTAAACTATATCTTGACTTCTTGAACAGCGCTATCCCCCCATTATTAGTAGATGTGCTCCTGAATGATGGAGTTCATCTGTGGTTTATGCACGATGTGGCTCCTACACATTTTTCAATCAATGCTTGAGAATACCTATAACCTACAACAACAAATGAATCGGACGAGGGGTCTAATGGCGGGACCATCTAGATTTCCTTACTTTAACTCACTAGACTTTTGTATTTAGGGAAATGTTATATTTATTTACTCGTTAGTGCATGCATTGTTCTTTTCTGTCACAATAATGCAATTCATTTAGGAAAAAACAAAAAGCCTCTTTCTCTGAAATAGTTGGTTTGCGAACATACGCTGATTAAGACTTTTTTGTTTGGTTTAACACCTTGTAGATCATTCAATCAACAAAACAACATTTTTTAGAACAAATGTGTTAGAGCGATATTTCAACAAAGATTTCACGCTAACACTACCAGACAACAAAAAAATAACCGACATAAAATGGTTCGCAATTTACGATTTGTGGAGTCAGAACACCTTTGGAGACATTTACATCCCCGAAGAATTTGAACCACCATCTATCCAAAAAATATCACAGTTATCAGGAAAAATCAACAAATTAAAGTCGGATGGAATCGAAATTGTCGACGCTAAGACCATTCGAATTCCAGACTTTGTCTTCGATGGAATAGCCAGAGAGCCTTATTTTTGGGTAGGTGTTGGCCCGCAACCTGGAAGCAAAGGAACTAAACTTCCAGATGAATATGGATAGTGAGTTTTTGCTTATTTTATATCTGCTAATTATAAAGTTATAATTCGATTACAGCCTAGACCCTCTACGAGCCTATAATGGTGAAACAATATCTTTGGAACTTCCAGGAGACTTAACTATATTTAATATCGACTGGTTTAGTATTTACGATGTTGTTAACAAGAGAAATCTGGCATCAATTATTATTCCAGATGGACTGAATGTTCCTCCTTCTCTAGTCAAAGTTTTGGTATGATAATGAAACTAAAGACATATTTTATTAAACTTTTCTTATTGCCCTTATTCTAGCCCCACAAAAATGATTTACCCAACTGTTTGCAACTGCACAAAAGAATGCAAGTCTCATGGGAAATTTTTGGCCCCCAAATTACCATACAGTTGGCCGGACAAGTTGAAGAAAACGAGTACATGGCATTCGGATTATCGGGATCCCAGGAAAGGAGTCAAATGTTGGGATCTGATGTGGCAATAGCTTACATTTCGGAATATCGAGGTTTTGCTACTGACTACAACATTACAGCCTTATCATCGGTAAATAAAAGCTGTTATGAATAAATATTGAGTTGGTGAAAACACTTAGTGTTTACATTTCAGTGTGTAAAAGTTCTCGGACAGTATAAAGGAGTGTGCAAAGATGATTTAGTTGGAGGACAAGATAATAATCAAATGCACACCGCAGTTAGAGAACACGATATTAATATTATAACTTATCGTCGAACTTTAATATCTCGTATGTATAAACTTACCTTAATTATATCTACATTTTAAAATTTAATACTAGTATTAAATAATGTACCGTCTATCTCGTACCTCATGAATCTTGTAGCAACATTAATATTTTAGCTGATCATGGAGATCAAGAGTTCCCCACCGAAGGATCAGTTTACTTAATTTGGGCAATAGGCCGATTAGATAATAACAAGGAGCCCACCTTTCACGACATTTATCCAAAATCCAATATAAAGGTGGAACTTAATGGCAAGGAACCCATTGCAACGTGTTACTCCTTTACCACGATCGATAAACAGTTACAAGAACCATGGGAAAAAGGGCAGATATTCGACAGAAGTATTCGGACATTTTATGCTCAATTGGGGCCGTCTGGTGCCAAACGAGGCTATCAAGGTTTAACAGGTGAGTTAGTGGGTTTTTATAGAAAAATTTGAAAATGCCTATGTTATTGTTTACTGGCTTATACTGTCCTGACTAATCTGTACAGCTGATGCAAACAACCAGTAAAACTTGACATCAAGCTGGTGTTATATGAAAAAGTTTTAAATGACAATCAGCTGAAGCCCAACTTTAACTTTTTATTTGCTTTGTAAAGACATAAAAGCCGGCTTCAGTGGTCTAATGGTTAACGAATTTGCCTATAGAATCAAGAGACGCGATTTTTGTGGTGGGTAAAAGTCCGAAGGTGGCCCTTCTGTCGGATAAGAATTAAAGCCATAGGTCCCGTGCCGCTACATTGTATGACACGTTAAAAATCATAACTGGAGTGCAGATAGGCAAAATTCTTAGTTAGGGTGTACAATGGGCCAAATATGGCATGAGTGCTTAGAGATGTTTGAAAAACCGCGTCCTAGCTCTCGCCCAATCAAAACAAACAAATAAGATATAAAAACAACATAAACCGAAGTAACGTACGCAAAGTAACGATGCCAATGTGGCACAAATTCATGTTCCACGGTATTTTTGAAAGGTTTGTACAGTAATTTAAGACAAATTGGAAGTATTTTATAATTCACATTAAATATTCGTAATTATTATTTAGAAACGTTCAATTTTTTCATTTTTTCTTTGACAATTTGTATAACTCTTTTATTTTTAATAAATAAAGCAACTACAATATACTTGCTGAAGTGATGCTGAAGCAGCATAAATCCATCATAAAACTATGTAGGATTGCTATAAAGCATGTACACCACAATTTTTAAATAACAAAAGTAATCAAGTCATAAATAAAGAACCTAAACTCCATCGTATAAATACGCTGCGCGGAGATGTAAAATATTAACTTAACAAAAACAATGTACCGTTGAAATAATTTCGTTCAATATTTTTTTAAATAGCTCTATGTATTTTTATATATTTACAATACACTGGATATTTTTACTGATTTTCAATATAACATGTTTCAGATTGCTATACAATTTCATTATTTTGAAGTTTCTCGTCTCTTTTTTAAGGAACACACAGTACTTTTCCGTAATATGGCATTCCCCTATTTCCCGTGTATATCTCTGATTTTAATAAAAACTCTGTACATTGTTATGCATATTTTAAACGAGGAAACACCCGTAATGGTCTGTTTAACAGAACTGCACTCAATAGAATACGAGGTATAACATTAATACAAATTAGCACTTTTGTCAGGGGTCAAAGTAATCCAGAACTTTCCGAAACGCCGCTCCCGTAAAAGATTTTCAAATGGAACTAATTTCTGGTTTGAAATCGCTAGGCAACAAAAAAAATAATTGTTATTTTTCGTAAACAATCTACAACAAAAAACTGAAACCAAAATCAACACAAAATGATCTCTCACTGAAATCTTGTGTTCCTTATATACACCCGTCCAACGGTGAATAGTGGGCGGCGACAGCTAGAATCACGGGCTACCTGGTCCGTTACACACAACACCAAAGTGTACGCCACAGGCTTGTTGTATTTTTTTAAACCAATTGCGTTCCGGCAAGTTATTGTTTAACCCCTGACTTTTGTTAATTTTACAATGAATGACCACTAATTTTAGCGGCCGACGCCGAACTGAATGACAATCATCCAGCGGATGTAACTAAGCAACAGTTGTAACGAAACAACAGATTTATAGACACCTAGTAATCGTTACATTAGAAACATTCACTACCCTCTGTATATAGGGTGTTAATGAATTGCAGGGACAAACTTCTAGGGCTTAAAGCATACATGAAAACAAACATCTTTTGTTAATAAATGTATGGTCAAAAGTGTTTCTCTTTAAAGATAGAGCTTCTCAAAGATTCTTTAAAAAGCGCCTAAATGTAGGCAACTCAATTTACTACCTACTATTTGTTTCCATAACGACGGAAATTAATACAGCATAAAGAAAACCCTCTTTCCCACTTTTCGAATTCAAATTCCGTCGTTGTAGAAACAAATAGTAGGTAGTAAATTAAGTTGCCTACATTTAGGCGCTTTTTAAAGAATCTTTGAGAAGCTCTATCTCTAAAGGGAAACACTTTTGACCATACATTTATTAACAAAAGATGTTTGTTTTCATTTATGCTTTAAGCCCTAGAAGTTTGTCCCTGCAATTCATTAACACCCTGTATATACAATGCGGTGGTAAAATGTCCTCTCCCCCTACTAACTTTTGAACGACTTGATATTTCTTTACAAAATTTTGTGTGCTTTAATGGGAGCCTAAATACTACTTTTTAACCCATATTTAAATTTTATAACTTTCAAAATAGCGGGTAGGCGCCATCTTGAACTAATCTTCGAAATGGCAATGGGGGTCGAGTGACACCTCATTTGAAAGGTATTTTAATTATGCGTCTGATCCTTGAGTTTCATAAAAAATATTCATCTAGAAAATATTACAGATGATTTAAAATAAAAAGTTTTTGGAAAAAACTAAGAATCAAAACAAAAAAAGGTATGCTTTCGAAATGTTCACCATTGAAGAATGAAGAAGAAGATTTTAAAACACAATAAAACTTATTTTATACAACAAAAACTGAATAGTAATACTATTTTAATAAACGTTCAAAGTATACTCCTTGAACTTCTTGGCAATAGAAAAATCTATTTAATATCTCTTCCCATACTGTCTGGAAAGTTTCAACTCCGATATTTGCGCAAGCCTCTGTTATTTTACGTTGTAAATCCAAAAGGGAATCGGGTTCTGTTTGAAAAACTTTCGATTTAAGATACCCCCACAAAAAAAGTCCAACGGAGTCAGTTCAGGGTATCGCGGATGCCATACTGTTGTACCACAACGACCAATCCATCGTCGCGAATACGTTGCATCGAGATAATTGCGAACTTGTCTGCTAAAATGCGGAGGAGCGCCATCTTGCTGGAATATGATATCCATATTCGTTTGGATTATGTTCAGCAATCTCAATTATTAACGGATGGATGAGGTTTTCCAGCATGTTCAAGTACAATTCCCCAGTAAGGTTTCCGTCGATAAATAAGGGACCTACGATATGGTCGCCAAGTATTCCTATCCATACCTTTAATTTTTGCTGAAATTGGGTGTCATCTTCCCGGAAAACATGGGGATTTTCATTGCATCAATATCTTATATTTTGTCTGTTTACAAACCCATTAAAAAAAATGTACATTCGCCACTAAAATAGATATTGCGAAGATAGAATGGGTTTCTTGCAATGGTTTGGGTCAATGCCTCTATCGGATCATCTTCAATCAACTGGTGTAAAATTTTCATTTTGTATGGATGGAACTTATGCCGTTTTAAAAACTTTTTGATAGTGGTCGCCAACACATCACATTTCGCAGCTACATGTGAAGTTGATTGCTGAGAATGTACTATCATTTCACCGACTATTTGAATTTATTTGTCTTCTGAAATTGCGGGTCGTCCAGGGTTTTTCCTGTTTTGCACACTTCCAGTGTTATTAAAGTTTTGCGCAAGTTCTCTTAAATAAGTCCTCGAATTAAAGTGAAACAAACAAGTAGTATTTAGCCTCCCATTAAAGCACACAAAATTTTGTAAAGAAATATCAAGTCGTTCAAAAGTTAGGAGGGGGGAGGACATTTTACGACCGCAATATTTTTATATATATATATATATAAACAGGGTAGTGAATTTTTCGATGCTCTGCATTGGCATCGATAAGATTTACGACGTCGGTTAAATTATAGAAAAGTTGGGCTTTTTTATAGCGATTGAGAATCGGAAATTAAATCCTGGATAGTTTGATTTCTTATTAATTTATTACGAAAAAAACTGAAATTATTGTCTTCCCTACCATTGAAGCTATTTCAATAAAACTTGGTAACTTTATGTTTTTGGTTACTGTAAGCTGATTTTCTAGGCCTTCTAGATTTCAAGCTGCGATAGTAAATCTTTTTATTTCTTATGGTCGCCATATTGGATTATCACACCAGTAGATAGACAAAAAAAATTAGCTGTTCAAATTGGTAACCAACAATATTTCCCTTCCACAAAACTTCTTGATATTTGTGTAAATAATTTGAAAAACAATTGAAACAGTAAAGTGAGAGATTATATTGCTAATTGTCAATTTAAACTCTTTAAATACTGCAAATATTTGATTAGTCTAACGATAATCTGATAAAAAAAAATGTCAGAAACACTACGACTTTTTAAATTGTTTAAAGTGCGCGCCGTTATTTATGGTGCAGAGGTTAGTCCTCAAATTCATTTAGTCCACTTTTTTTTTGATACACTATCTCGAAATGGAGTCGAAGGCATTTTCGATTTTGAGACGAAGATGGCCGATATTTTCCGTCGGGGATGCATACACAGCGTCTTTTACAGTGCCTCACAGAAAGTTATCCATAGGCGTTAAGCATGGCGATCGTAGAGACCAACGAACAGGGCCAAACATGCTAAGCCATAAATTTTGAAAACATGCATCTAAATAATTTCGAACAACGCGGACGTTGTGAACACCAGCTCCGTCTGGCTGGTACCACTTATGCTTTTGAAGGGTTACTGATGGTAATTCGTCTAGCATATCTTCTAAATTCGTTTGCAAAAAATGGAAATGTCCATCCAATTCTAGAAACTTATTATTCATTGCTAGTAGCTTTACTGTTGTTTAATGAAGGGTTGATTATTTTTATAAAAATAATACACAATGTGCGATATCCACCAACGCTTCAATGATACTAATATTAAACAGTAAAGATCTTTCGTCATGCAAGCGATAACAAATTAAAATTCTTTCCTATCTCAAGTTTTTCACAACATTACAAAAGTTCTCAATTTTGTATGAAATTTTGAATATACTTCCTGTTTATTTTACCTATTACAGATTTAAATTTCTTCAGACCTTTCGAAACATCCAGTACTGTACAAAATGAAAGCTCTAAACAAAAAATAAATATACTAATTGCAGGACAAACATCGTCATCTTTAGCTTGGTATATAAATGGAATGTTAATACCCGAAATTTGGATGCGACGAGGACTAACGTATGCGTTTAAAGTGAGAGGAGGAAACAACCCTCATAGTGCCGAATATTATCATCCCTTAATTATAACGGATGAACCTCACGGAGGATTTGATAGACTTTCGGACGAGGCTCAATCGAAAGTACGCGTACTTGCAGGAGTGGAATATTCTAGACGGGGAAGGCCTCGACCTACTGCTGGTATGTACATAACATTTAAAATAATAAATATCCCTCTTAAAAAACCAATGAAGGTCCCGGGTTGCACATCTAGGATGGTCATTTTCGTACGGTCATGAGAGTTGAACATCGCTCTCGCCGATCAGTACTTGGATGAGAGTCCCAAGTTTGTGTCAACACGGTGCTTCGTGCTGGCGGCGGGCACGTCGGTTCCGGATGTCATACTAACACAACTATAGTCGTTAGAAGTCCCTTTAGTACAGATGGTACGAGTGAAAGAAGAATGAATGTGAAAAGGGGTTTGGCATAAGCTGTGCGAGCGTAGTGGTTGAAAGGTCAAGTGGCCCCACTACCTCCTAGTGCTTATCGAAAAAGCCAAAAGCTGGGAGCGAAACGAACCCGACGCCGAAATGTAAAAGGGATCTGATTAAGAAAGAAAGAAAAAACCAAAAATCGTAATTGTTGTAGCATATTTGTTTAACTTAAATACATTTTCCTTACCCCTTAATTTTCAATTCTACAGCTGGACCCCTTTGTGTGGCCAAACACAAACCTGACAAAGACAGAAGACTGGATGATGATTTTATAACGTTCAAGAAATTCAATCGTTCTTTAGAACATACTTGTGAAGAGGGTGAACCTGCAACCCTAGAAATCACCCCAAATTCAACCTGGCCTGATATAGTTTACTATAACTCGTTCACTCAGCCTAACATGGGTTGGAAACTGCACATAGTGGATAGTTATCGTAGATCCGGCCAACAAATTGTTCAGCCAAATATTTGGTTTGTGGTTCTTGTTTATCTGTTTGTTAGGCAATTATTATAATTGTTTATTTAAACAGAATGTCGTGCAATAAATAGAAATAAAATTTCAGGACTTAATTATTGTAAATGGTAATTAATACACCTGAACAGGACGTAAAAATGGAATTATTATATATTTGTAAATTATGCCTAATTATTGTAAAGTGAGATAGATTTTAAGATTGTTTATGAAAAACTTTTGGACGAAAGTAAAATAATAATTGTAAATAAACTAATTATTCAAGTACTTCATTTCTTTTTATGTATTTCATCTACATATTATGGGAACTCTATTATACATCTATTCTAGAACATGAATACTATCACTATCACAAAAACACACTGATGTTTCGACCGTGCAACTGTGCGGATGCGTGCCGGTTTAGAGCAATTTTTGCAGTACACCGAATTAATAATTGCTGTTATAGTTTTGGCACAACTAATTCGCGCTACGATAACACTTATCACGCTGTATCAGACGCACCAACCTCTGTCCTTGCCGGAGCACAGAGATAAAGTTCTCATTCGTATCGTATAAAACACAACTTCACGATGCCATCTGATCCAACAAAAACTCAACTCTTTGGCACCTGAACCGATATCAATTTTACAGAGAACAAATCAATATACTAATGTCAACATACCAACCCATATGTCTATGTCTGCAGGAAACCAACTTCCAACTATTACACAAAATACAAATAAAAGGCCATCAAATATATTGAAACGCACGGTGGTGTTGCAATATTTGTGCACAACCGAGTACACTCAGTTGAAATACCTCCCATAGTTGACATAGAAGCAATGGCGGAAAAGATAGACTTAAACACACATCAAATGACGATTTGCAATATCTACGTACCACCAAATAAAGTTAATATCGAAACAGCAACTGGAAAACATAATCTAACAAATACCTCCACCGTTCATAACATGCGGAGGCTTCAACAGCCATAACATTACGTGGGGATCCACACACACACACACACACACACACACACACACACACATCCAAGAGGACGTGTACTCGGGAAAATCATTGAACGTGACCATATAATCCTTTTAAATAACGGAAACCCTTTTTCTTTCGCTTTCGCAAAGAATAAAACTTCCTTGCGATCAGATAAACGGAATTCGGGATTCAGTGACAGTGATCGGTAAACTTTCCAGGTTATGATTTCCCCTGCAATTTGGGAAAATTGCCTTCCGTAAACACATTGAAATATGAGTACAACAGTGACAAATTCCTTTGCGTAGGTACACCTGTGTTTCTTCGACAGTTGACAGCCACAGAATCAACAATCTGTATGTATTTAACTTCAAATTTTACGGTACCAAATATTCAAACGGGATCTCTTAATTTAATCAGCTATCCTGGAATTTTTATGCAACCAAACTACGCGATTTTAAAAGTGCAGTTGCTTTATATAGAATTCAACATAACTTTGCTGGGTAAAATTGACCAGGACAGGATTCTGAATTTTACTTGACGGGGCAAAAGTATAAACACATAAAAAATCTAATTTTACAGTGAATATACCGGATACACGGAAACTGGAATCTAATTAACCCTACTGAAATTTCTCCAGTTTAAGGCAACAAGATTGGGATCAATTTAACACTACAAATCTGTAAAAAATTACTCCGTGACGGAATTTGTAGAAAGCGAGTTCGTACAACTTTGAACTGTTTCGAAATTACTCCAAAATCAATTCAAATGTGTAAGCGGGATCTACAAGAATTTGACGTCTCGTGAAATTTCTCCACGACTTACGGCAAACCTTGTACAGGATGTTCAACTAGCAAACAACAGGAATTGCTAATACTTGGTTACGTCGTTGTTTCGGATACCAACTCACCGAGCCTTAACAATTCCAAACAGAAACTTATAGTGATGGTAATCGATTCAAACACCGACACACCAACGGTAGAAATGTCTATAACAGGGAAAACAGACTACGGGGCACTCAAATGAACGAGCAAAGCAGGTTAATTATTTATACTTAACAACTTCGCTCTCAAAATGTGCTTGAAACCCAACGGCTTCGGAACGGCGGTACTGACTGACAAATTACAGCAACTGCGGTCAACTAATGAACTCCACTGGGTGTCTCAGCTTCTGGTTCTGTAACTTGAAAGTCAAAATTAACTTTGTTAATACAACAACGGCGGAAACACTGGAAAATATTAACTTTCAGGAAAGTATACGGAAATATTAAACGGATTTTTTATACTACGGTTACTTTCAGGATCGGACATTCAACAAAGGATCTTCTAAGAATAATCTTAGAAGAATGTTGAGGAATACTCAGTCTTGAATACAAGTCACCACGTGATCGGTATTCAAAAGCAGAGCGCAGAGAACTTTAATTCTCCGCGCTGTGGATTTTATACTGGCTTATGCATGGTCATGGTCATCATACCCAGTGTTGTAAAGATACCAAAAAAAAAGTACCTGAAGGTAAGATAAGATACTCTGCATAAAAAAGTATCTTTTTCAACGATAAGATACTTTTAACAACCGGTACCTGACAAAGATACAAGATACGTTTTAAAAGTATCTAGATACTTTTAAGATACTTTTTAGATACTTAAAAAACACAAAACATTTGTTGCAGCTGCAGCTGTAAAACCAGGAGCCTGTCTGGCTGTCTCTGTGTCCGACTTAAGCTGCTTAAGTTGTAAAACTTTTAGAGCCTGCTTTAGGATTTGCAAATTTTAGAGAATTTTAAACCCTTACAGATACATGGTAAGAATATATAATAATTTAAAAAAATTTTAGCATTGAAACAAATATTTATCTAAAAGTATCTGAAAAGTATCTCAAAAATGTTAAAGATACTAAAAAATTCTATCTGAAGATAAGATAACGGTAACATATAAAAAATGTACCGTACGCGATACTAAGATACTGCAAAAAGTATCGCGATACCGGTATCGCGTTACTTTACGATAAGATACTGCACAAGACTGATCATACCCCCACTCTTGGTTGGAGGGGCCGCGTGTTCTAGAAGATTTCCGGTTCACGGCTGCGAACAGATGTTTGTTGAAACCATATTTATCTCCAAAATGTTGAACCCTCGTGTAATTGGTAATTAACACCAAATAATCACTGGTTCACCATTTTGACCCGTTACAACTCTCTGCAATTAACGCTAAATAAACTGGTAGAATGGACCAAGAAAACTGGGCTACGATTCGCTATTTCTAAATTGCAATGCAACTTCTTTTTTGGCCAATAGGTTTCTTCGTCATAGCTTCCAACAGCAAAATGTTTAGAATATATAAGTGAATCTGGCTTAATATGACATTCTTTCAAATTACATGCTTTCAACCACAAATCAGCACGTACTTTATTTGTAGGAAACCTGCAATAGGTACGTACATAAGTAATCAAATCTTTGAAATGAATTTTAAACAATTGAATATCTGTTAGCTTTAAATATAAACAATACAACTGCACAAACAAAAATTCCTTGATTGAGGAGCACTACAAATAACGCATTTTCGCACCATTTTAGATTAAAATTAAAGATTTCAATAACACAAAACGTTTCCACATTTGCAAGTTATGCGCTGTTGTTGTGACTTTTCTCACTGACAGTTTAATTTGCGAATTTCTAGCCATACGTCAACAGCAACTGGGTGATCGCCAATTGAAAACGGTAAAAGTGAAACAACATTATTGGATGTCATGCAACGGCAAAGAGACAGATAAAAAAAGTTTGTTGGGATCCTTACAACAGTGACGTATCTAGTTTCTTATGGAGTAGTAATATCCATGTAAATGTGTATGATCTAAGCATATAATCTATTCACGATTGATTTGCCATCCAACAGGCTGTGGAAATCTGGAGGAATGTGTGGTGTCATTGAAATTTGTCAATTAATTAAGTTGGGTTATGCTAGTTTTTCTTGATGGAGGTTATGTTTTTTGAAAGCAGGCAATGTTGCCAGTGGAGCTTGTTTGTTCATTTAACGTCCGCCTATTTCTGCTCAATATTGGTTTATAATACTTAGATATAATAATGATTTCATTATAAATAAAATAATAACTATAATTTAAATGTTGCCGTAACACATTCCAAATACATATTGCTGTTCTTTTTACACGAGAATTCTGAACTCAAATCGTATGTATACAGAGCATATTCCACGCCATTCTTTGTTGTCCTATATTTAGGTCTTGCAGCATATTAAGAAGAATTAACGTCCATGCCGCTCATGTTTCAAATTGATATTATGGTAGTCCAGTGGTTGACTGTTTGTCTCTGGTGCTAATAAGAGACCCAAGTTCGTATTCCACTGAGGTCAGTGTTCTTCTTGGGCGAGATAAAAACTGTAAAACACTCATTCACAATTTAGATGCCAAAAGAATATCCCTTACCCTATTCCACCTTCATGCTATCACTAGAAGTATCTGAATCATCGGCACCCTCCGATTCTGAATCAGATTCCCCAATTGAAATAATGAAAGGAGGAATATTTTCAAACGATAAATTTCCCATATGTTTCGTCCAATCTTCCGAAATAAGTTTTTCACAATGCTCACAGAAATTTTGCCACATGTCGGGGGTACGTTTTGAAACAGCCTCACGCCATAAATTTGCAACCTTGTCTTTCGATTTTGGCTGCGAATTTATATGCTTATTGTAATAGGTCTTACAAAACCCCCCCGCCATTTCAATTGGGTTGTATTGACAATGGTATGGAGGCAATCCAAGAACCTCATATTTGCGCTTTTTCAAAATTTCGTGAGTTACGTATCTTTTATTCCGTCTGCTGTAAAAGGTTTAATTAACTCCCAAAGCTTTTTCTTAGTAATTTTGCCCTGAATTTCGACATTGTGGTGGTTAACCAACCATTCCTGCAATACACCTTTTTTGCAATTGCCATTCATAGTTTCATGATAGTCCCTGTCGTTGTTCTTTGAGTCTAGTATCATGTCGCACCCTTCCAAAAAGCCTAAATTACATCCAGCATTCAAAATCGTGAACCTCTTCCCCTCACTTTTAATTTTGGCTGGGTTACTTTCAGTGGCGGCTCGTGAATTAAGAAAGAGGGTGGGCACAAGAAAAAACTTACCTATTTTTTGTACATAAAATCCATTCTCCTATTTTTCATGCTGGAAAAGACGTCTATGACTTTGTTGTCAAAATCCGGGATAGACTGGACGAACTTCTTTTCTATTGATAGGACCGCCAATGCGTTCAGTCGATCTTTTTGCATACAATTAACTTCCATCATTGAAAAAACGCCACTTTCGTCTTTGAATTCAAACGCGCATTTGCGCGAATACAGCGCTCCAAAGTGCAAATTCAAACGTTGACTTTAAATGGGGAACAATCTGCTCGGTGCCCCATTCGCCTGGTATATCGCATATAGCGAAGATAACCGATAGGCAACCGAATCATCCTCTAAATAGGTACAAATCAGAGCGTTCCCCAGAACATAGTTTTGAGTGTGTTAGCCGCGCCTTTGGTGCGGAAGGAAAATTTGATACCATCGTTAAAATAATGAAATTAAAATAAAGCACTGAATTACATGCGAATTTCTTTCTGTGTTTATCTTGGTGGTTGGGTGGGCACGTGCCCTTGTGCTCTTTAGTACTAGCCGCCACTGGTTACTTTTAAGATCGGTTTCTTGTACCCATTGACGACTCGCGGACCCATTTTGGTAGATCCACGTTTCGTCTAGGTACACGAATGTCAACATTTTCACTCGAATTTTGATATTGGAGAAATTGTCTCAAAAATTTAATTTTGGATGCAACGACGTGTTTTTGTTCACATAAAATTTTGCGTCCATTCACCATTTTGTGTTTGTAACCCATTGATTTAATAATTTTGAATAAAGTAGTCCTGCCCCCATTGTATTCTAAATTTTCGCGAGAGTCAGCCAAGAGTTTGTCGAGAGTAAAATGTTTATTCTTCAGATGATACTGCCAAATTTGTCGTTGAAAATCTTTTCTAAACGTGTAATTTAAGAAAACGTCCGTCTTAGCGCCTATACTACAAATGGAAGATTTCAAAATGTCCCTTATAGAACGCTCAGACAGCTAAAATTATAAGTAATTTGCAATTGCATATTTAAGAAATTATACATGCTTACCCCAAATATATCACTTAATCGATTTATAATCGTAAATCGTGCGAAATCTGGCTTATCTCTTTTATAATGGTTGAAAGCTTTCACAATTTGCAGTTTAGTAACTTTGTTAATAACTTTCATCATTCTGACAATTAAGTAGGTAAAATATATTATATGTTTTATTAATTCTAAACTTACTAGATTATTTTAGAGAAGTAGGGGACTCTACAGCTGCCAATAGGGCAATTTCATTTTGACATTGCTAGAAATCAATTAAATAATATTTCAGAAATGCAACTTAAGAAAAAAAACACAGCCTGCTGGATGGCAAATCAATCGTGAATAGTGTATATACATTATTTGTTTATGATTTATTTGCCACCTTTGACGATTACAATTATAGTTCCTTTGAAAATGGGGTGGAAAACTAGGCAACCAATCATACAGATGTCTTAGTTACCTAGATTATAACTTTTGTTTTTAATAAATACACTGACCGGCAGAAAAAACCGCCACCCTACAGATTTTCAATATTTCGATATTTAATGTTACGTTTTAATATGTTTTGGCATCTACAACCAATTTGTGAAAGTAAAAATGCAAAACACTATTAAAAATAAGGTAATACCCATCTTTTATAACGTTAAACTATCACAAATGCGCTTTGATAGTGATTTGTGCGATTGTTTAACTTACAAACAATGCCTCCCGTTCAATTTTTTAGCAGCTGCATACGTCATATTTTTGTAATTATTGATCAGTTGAAGGTGGTTAAACTGTACTTTGTCGCACACGATGGTTTTAAGTGCTATAAATGTTACTAAAGCAGTAGCTTTAATAGAGGATGGTCGTTCCATGTGTTATGTTGCTAGAATTCTCGGAGCAGCCCATTCTACTCTCCGTGATGCCTTAAGACGTTGTCAAGAAACTCGCAGCTTCACCAGGAGACCTGGTTCGGGCCGTAGAAGATCCAATCCGTTGTGTGATGACCGGTATATGGTCTCGTTGATTTTAAGAAATAGGCATTGTACCGCTGTGAAGTCCTACAAAATCTTCAACAAGTGCGAGTTGTTAATGTCAGCGAAAGAACGGTTAGAAGAAGATTTGCCGAAGCTTGATTACCTGCCGTAGACCACTGCACAGCCCAGAATTGCTCCCGCAACATCGGATAGCCCACCTGAGTTTTGCTCGACAATATCTAAACTGGACTAAAGAACAGTGGGGTCAGGTTATCTTTACGGACGAGTCGAGATTTTGTCTAAGAAGTTCTGATGGACGTGAAGGAGTGTGGAGGAGGCCCGGAGAACGATACGCACCTTGCATTTTTACTCCAAGGATAAGTTTTAATGGAGCTCGATTATGGTATGGGCAGGCATTTCTTCTGAAGCCTGTACAGAATTTGTCGTTGTAGATAGGGGTTCTCTAACGGCTGCCCGGTATATCAACGAAATTTTAGAAGAACATGTGGTCCTGTTTGCCCCTTTTATTGGAGCAAACTTTCTTTTAATGCAAGACAATGCTCGACCGTACGTTGCCAGATGTGTAAGCGGGTACTTGGAGAAAGTCCAAATAAATCGTTTGGTTTGACCCGCACACAGTCCAGACTTAAATCCCATAGAACACTTATGGGATAAGCTGGGGAGAGCAATCAGAGGTCGTTTAGTAGCACCAAACAGCCTAAACGAACTTTGAGTTGCTCTGCTAGAAGAGTGGGATCAAATTCTCGAAGAGGATATACGAGGATTGATAAACAGCATGCCTCGTCGACTAAATGAAGTTACTCGTGCTCGAGTTGGAAACACACGGTATTAGAAGCAATAACTTTAGTATAAACTATTGATACCAGAATACTTTAAGTTAGTCGTCTTCTTACATTTATGTGTTTTTTTACGTTTTCCTCGTTTCTCAACTTTTATTTTGTCTAACAGGTTAAAAATTGGTAAAAACTACTTAATAAACATTGCTGGATATTAACCATTCGCTTACTTCCTGTCTTTTTGTAAAAATAGTATGCAAAAATCGAAAAATGTTGGGTGGCGGTTTTTTATGCCGGTCAGAGTACTAATCCAAGAAGCAGTTATTCAGTTGAAGTTATTTTGTCGTTTTTTATATAACAGGTTATTAAGGTTATGTAGCTCGTTATCTAAAATAAATATTATACATTACAAAATCGGGCTTCTAACTAAATCTACAAAGAACATTAACAGAACATATATTAAACCAATATTACAATTTATTAAAAAATACATTTAACGAGAAAAGTTAAGGTAAGTACAGTATACTAGGTATACATAAATTAAACAATGCAAAACATATACAATTTTGATAAATGTAGGCATGGTTGTATCATAGATTCGTCAGGATTTGAAGCTGGTCAATTTAAATATGTAAAAAAGACAACTGTTTATCTGGTAAAAATTCTATATGGTAACTTACTGGGGCTCTTGCCCCTCGCCGTAGCCGTGATGAAACGGGACGGAACAAACGCAATAACTAGTTAACACAACGATAAAGAACCTGAAATATTGATAATTTAAAAATGCTTAAAATTTCTATATAGATACTTCTTACGAAATTATAACTTATATACATAAATATACATAATATACATATTTAATTATCCATAATTTCTGCATCAGAATAGTCAACTAAATCAGAGTGGTCCATGTCAGAAGTATCAGAAGCATATTGGCATGAATAATAAGAGCTTTTATATGAACTTCAACCCACGTATCTAAATATCGCATTTTTTTTCTTCCGAAATTGTGTGTTCTATACATTTTTTCCACTGTGTAGGTGTTATATCCTCCAACGCTGCATGAAAAAGCTTCTCCACCTCAGCTAACTTAAATGTAGAATTTTTCGCCCTACGTCTCCTTTCACTTGAGCGCAAATGAGCTCAATTGGATTGAACTCACAGTGATATGGTGGTAATCGCAAAACAGTTTTACCAGCAACTTTTGCCATTGCATCGATAACATATCTTAAAAAATTTGGGCGTTTCTTTCTTCACAATTTGTAATAGTTCTATTTTTAGCATAGATTCGTCAAACGAAATATTTTTTGCGTTAGCCATTTTTGAATATCTTCTTTTGGTCATGCTGCTGTAGGTACAGTTTCTTCGCGACGGCTGTGATGCGAAGCGTTGCATAAAACAATTACGCAATTTGGTTCCAATAAATGCAGGATTTTCTCAAACCAATCTTCAAATGTTTTAGAGTTCATCTCTTGATGGTAGTCCCGATTACTTTTTGATTCAAATAACAGCAAACCTCCCTCTAAAAATCCCGAATCAAAGTCTATATGGGTTATAATTAACCTACTTCCTTTGCCATACGTCTGCTTAAGCCCAGAAGAAAGTCCTTTAAAAAAGGCCTCCCTATGGCTTCTTATGCCGTCATCGTACCAAACCTTGTTTTGGCTGCGACCTTCGTTAACACTCGCAATACCATAATATTTCTTTAACTTTGTTTACCATAACTGGGTCAAAGTTGACCCAAAGTTGTTTTCATGTAAAATAGGAAGTTTTTGTTTCAGTATTTGTTTTTTATTAAGTACATTGACTACTATAGAGTATTTTGAAACATTTTATTAAATTATTACCATTATAGTGATCAGAAATCTTAAAGTAATACATAGCTTTAATAAAAAATACAAATACAAAATAGTTGAAGACACTGGTAAGGAGCTTATCTAAAAAAGATAAGGTACACAATTAGACCACATTATATAACACAAATAAATTCTTACTAACTCTATGGCTCTCCATCTTCGTCTTTCGAACATGTGGTACAATTTAGTTTGCGCTCCTGAATTATTTTGGTGTGAGTTGAACAGATGAATGTATTACACTCGTCGCACCTTTTAGAATATTTAGTGTCATTTCCTCTGCACAACTGACATCTGCCTCGTTTTCCTCCTATTAAAACTGTCTCACGTGGACACTTTGGCAAAGGTCTTCCAGTTGCTTCAATAGCTATACATGTTGATTTCTTGTATCCTCTTCCATCTTACTTGATCTTATTTGCCCTCTTGTCAATATTTTCTTTCAGTAAAGCATTTGCTAAAGTTTCCAAGAACATTTTTCTTCTACTTTTCACGGGAACCGTTCCATTCCAGTCTGGAAATTTAGTCGTCCATATTACAAAAGCATTATAGCAAGCAATATCTAAAAAATTCATAAAAAGTCTGTAAGGCCACCGTCTTGTAGCTCTCTTTCATGAATATTCTCGTAGCAATTTATCTAACACATCCACTCCAATTTTGGTTTTGTTATATTTCAATATGATTTCTGGTTTAAATTTTTTATCTTCGTCAGCTATCTCATGTTCATGGTGCATCGTAGACAACATGACCACAAATTTCTTGGGAGTTTTCTTTGTGACGTATGATACCAAGGTTATATGCTCAGTAAACAAAAAATCTGACGAATATTCAGTTCTCAATGCAACGTCTAAGAGGCATTTTGGCAAATCTTTTCTATTCTTGCGTATAGTTCCCAGATGTGTTAAATTCTTTTGCAGCAAATATTCACCAAGTGCTATATCTGTAAAAAAATTATCCGTAGTAATATTACGGCCGGATCCATTCCAAAACTCGGTAAGCGTTTTTACAACACGTGGTCCTTCGTTTACTTCTGGGGCATTCCCCTGCTTACCCAAGTAAACCTCAAAATTGCAACATAGAACGATTCAGCATCGCAAAAGGCCCAAATTTTGATGCCATATT
>JABXWE010011540.1:0-23601 GCA_014611495.1 Limonius californicus | reverse complement strand
TGGCTGAAACTGACATTTCAAATTCAAATCGAACTACCAACATCGTAAAAAAACAAACTAAAAACAGTACGATTATAGGCCTCCTTAACGTACTGTTTTTAAGCTAAAACAGTGCGCTTAGAACGGCTTTATAAAACCGAAATAGAAAAAATAATTTTGATACACTTTGCTTCTATTCGTGAAATTGGAAGGTTGTTTATGTTTCAAATTTCATTCATTGGCACAATAGAGTACTATAGGCAAATAAAATTTCTATTTACAACATTCAAGTTTACCTGTCAACAAAGTGTGAAGTAGAAGTAAGATCGTTACGTACACTCTTCCCATAGCCACTGATAGTGGATAACTTTTTATTGTGTTAATGGTTAATCTATCCTACAGTTGTTAATCAGAACTCACAACGCATAAACAAAGCGGGAACTAAGTATTTCGACGTTATAGGTAAATGGCTAAAAAATGCACCCCTTAGTTCGGAGAAATATGGTTTTCAGTGGTATTTTAACACCAATTTAACAGAAATATATATTCAAATAGTGCAAATCACGTTATATATCATTTCTAGTGGTATATATGAGTTTATTATGGTATCCGGAAATTTGCTCCAAAACAAGCGCTCGAAGAAAAATTGCTCGAATAATTCCTCGAATGGTAAGTTCCTCGAAAGGTAAGTTGTTCGAAAAGAAAATTGCTTGGAACCGA
The DNA here is from genome assembly GCA_014611495.1 of Limonius californicus. Taxonomy (NCBI): domain Eukaryota; kingdom Metazoa; phylum Arthropoda; class Insecta; order Coleoptera; family Elateridae; genus Limonius; species Limonius californicus. Next base: position 22,902 of record JABXWE010011540.1, on the reverse strand, counting down.
TAATTAATGACACCAAATATTTATTATTTTAAAGAATTTGTAACTTAATATAATACAAGTTAGAGTAGGTACAAGTTTGTTAGAGAATGAGTCTCATATTATAAATAATTACCTTTCTTGCTAATGATTTATTAAAGAGTCGGGTAATTACTTTTCGAGCTAATGATTTGATAAGGCGTCCTTATTTTACCAAAGCTGCCTAGTTACAATTGTATTCCTGAGCAAATATTACTAGAAACAATTTGTAACTTAGCGACCTATGACTTTTAGGATAAGGGGTCCTTATAAATAAGAAATTCAACTCGAACATGTTTAGTTGAATACAATTATCTGTACGGTAACGTCAATAAAATGAAATTGATTAAAAGTGAAAAAGGCCAAAACAAATTGCTTATCGAAGGCTTTTTGTTTATAAAAGACAAAGCCGCGGATAATAAAATGCATGCATTTTCAAAAAAATTACACTGCTCGGCGCCGGTGATAACATTGAATAAAAATGAAAGTAAAATAATGTTCAAAATCACATTGCTGATGCTGCAAGTGTGGGGAGCTGCTGAAGTATATAATACAATCAGAGATGGTGCAAAATGTACCAGAAATACGCCACAACTAACTAATATATGCCGTATCAGTAAATCTTCCCGAAGCTGTTGCAGCAAGTTCTATCAAAAGACTATCAGAAATGTTCGAGCAGGTTAAAATTTGAGCCTCACAGTTCCAAACCATCGGCAAAACATTGTACTCCTATTTGTTAGGGAGTTCGCGGTCACTGAGAATATACAAGACTTCTTATTGTATGGGAAGGGGCATGTGGAAGATCAACTAATTATTTTTTTTTAGTGAATTAATTTACGTCTCTTTAAGATCATCCGCACACTGGTATGGGGATGGAACCTTGAAAACTACTTCACTTCTTTTTGATCAATTATATACCGTACACTCTTTACAAGGTAATACTGCCGTTCCACTAATTTACGCGCTTTTACAAAATAAAAGGGAAGAGCCATATAGAGAACTTTCTCATAAAATCAGAGAACCTGACAAGCCCATAAATAATAATGATGGATTTTGAAAGTACGGTAATTAATGTAGTGCGTGATGTTTACCCTGAAACAAGACACATGGGCCGTTTTTCATTTCTAACAAGTAATTTTCCGGCATATCCAATCAAACGGTTTGAAAAACAGATACGAGATAGATGCCGTCTTTGCACTGATGTTTTGCCTGACGAAAATGATTTTGTTGAAGAAGCACAAGTTGTAATCAATTATTTCGAGGATACGCCGATTGGTCTCCCAAATCGAAGACAACGACGTCCACCACGTTTTCCTGTACATATGTGGAACTGTTAGAAAGACACGCTTCAAGGAGAACCAAAAACGAACAACAGTATCGAAGGTTGAAAGAGGGGTTTCCAGGAGTTAATTTCAGCGAACCATCCTAACATATGGAAATGTATAGAAGGAATTAAACGACAACAAAGCCTCAGCGAACAACAAATAGAAAATTTTTGTTTGGTGTTCAATTACCAATCGGGAGTCGAGAACGATGAAGATATTCAAAGGTATGTTCGCAGTTTTGCTCATAATATTGGTTATTAATGCATATCTTTGTAAATAAATTTTGTAAAATTAATAATATTTTTTTCAGTGCCTTCCTTTATTTTGGCATTTACACTCAGCACAGGATGTACACGGGGTGGTTCAGATTTATTTCGGGAAACTTCACTAACGTATTCTACTAACTAAAATAAAGAAAAAAGTTTATATAAATAAGTGTCTTTGAACGCTTTCTAAGAAAGATATAACGTCTTACAGTTTTATCAAACAATTCAAACAGAATTTATACTTTAATTATTAGTTAATAGTTTAATCGTTATTACATTAATTAGATAACAAATAATGCAGTTATGTAGGTAGATGTTCAAATTAAAATTCGGCAACATCAATACACTGTCAACAACGTCGAATTAATGCATTAATCGCGTTGGATATTTGCAGTAGATTTTGTCTCATTTCATTACAAGTTACTTCAATTCTTAAAACGAACTGACGTTGCATACAATTTATCTTTTAATGTTTTCCAGACGTAAAAATCTAGTGGATTAAGATCTGGCGATCTTGGGGGCCAGGTCCTTAACGGCCAATCCAACGTTGAGAATAATTTGTATTCAATCATCTCGAATTTGTAATCTAAAATGTGCCGGAGCGCCATCAAGTTGAATTCAGCTTTCGTTTCTAAAGTGAGGAGACATATTTTCAAGCAAATCCTTCAGCTTATTGGTAAGGAATTCGTGGAATAATGTGGAGTGATTTTTTTCATAGCCTGCTTTGATGGTTTGTTTGTAAATATCGCCACCGTAGAAACTTTAACGTGATATCTTCGTTCTAAAGCATTCAAGGACAAATGTTTATATAAACATTTTTCTTTATTTTTATTAGTAGAACATGCTGTTGAAGTTTCCTGAAATAAATCTGAACCACCCTGTGTATTGGATTCGAGCAATTTTCCTTACGAGCAACTGTCATTCGAGCAATTGTTATTCGAGCAATTGTTATTCGAGCAACTGCTTTCGAGCAAGTTTCCTTCGAGCAATTTTCACCAAACTGTTTATTATGGACAACAAGGAACACGTTGTGTCCCTGTATACACTTTGGAACCCAGTTGGAATAGAACGGTAACATTTTCTGGCTTGGTTTCGCATATATGTGAAATTTAATATAATGTGTATAATTAATTCATTTATTTAGTGACACTAATATTTACAAAATAATAATTTACGTGCCTGCAACATAAGCTATCTATTACCGTAATAGCCTAGCAGTAAGACCCTTGCTTCATGTACGAAAGAGCTAGCGTAGGTACAAACCTTAGAGGCTCTTATATTTTATTATGTTTCTGTATTGTTATTCTTCGACGAAACAGATTTGATTTTAATTCTTTAAAAATAAATAATTATTAACTTTCTTAATCCTTCATTACATTAAAATGTAAATTTTTTTGTAACTGTTTTTCTAATGTGTAATGCAGAAATTTATTTGACGTTTGCGCTCTTATACTTTTTGCATGAGTCAAATGCCTTGTTTGCCCTGTTTTATTCTCGGTTCTACTCATAAGAATTCCAACTTCACAATCTTTGAAAAGTCACGTAAGCTCAAATCAAAATAAAAAACTGACAGTATTTCCAATAAAAACGGATTAGGTACGGACTACTTAAACAGAAAATTTTCTAGAAATTTCGTACTATCACGTAAAATGCAATATAAAAATTGTCTGTCTGTGTATAAGATGCTGTATTTTACCTTTTGTATGCGTCGTTTTAAAGTGTAGCACTTTAGATCAAACATTCTGTAGCTCGCAAGCTATCACGTAAAATATTATTTAACACCATTAAAAAAAAATAAAAGATCTGGCTCTTTTGAAATCGTGATTCAGGAAGAGCACATTGCTACACGTAACATAAAGAAGATGAAGAATCATTGAGGTTCCCGAATTAATTATATTCAAGTATTTTATTTGAATAAATTATTTACATCAGACAGATGCACGTTAGGTCAATGATCCACATCTGCATCTCTTGCACAATCACCGTCCTGTGTTCACTTTATAGCTGGTCAAAATTATCCGGTGGACCTCGGCCTATAACAAGTATGAAAAAAGTATTTATTCTGTAACGTAAGTGCGTGAAGCTGCATTTCAGGTTCTGCATTCATGTTATGTAATTATAACAAAGGTCGTCTGCATAAAAATACCATTTGCAGTTTCCAATTGCGCTTTACCGCAATTGCTATTGCATAACTGCATTAAGAGTTGTTAAATATTGGATTAATTGTTATTGTTTGGGATGCTATTGATATTATCAATATGAGGTGATATTCTTCTAGTGACAATAGTACATTTTTTATGTTTAGCAGTGAACAGCTCTGCATTGTAAGTAGTTTGGGGGTTATTACATCAACCCTTCTAGTAATAAAACCAAAACCGGCAATTTACACAGATTACTTTACAATGTTTAAAAGCGAATGGGGCTTTACAGTTTCGTAACTAATAGAAATAATTAAATGGCATCGATTTTAAAAAATACTCACATTGTAATCCACGGAACAAAAGTAAAATTATTGGGATTTTTGCTAATATACCTAACACAGGATCTTTTTATAAAGTAGGTAAAATATTCTATCCCTTACACTTTAAAAAATTACATGTGTTTTCTCTACAGGCGTGTTTTTGACAAAAATACGAAAAGCATCGGATGTACAACAAACGAGGGTAATCGCTATTTAATTGTATTTGTATTAAATAGTCAATACTTTATGTTTGAATTGCCCCACGTTGTTGTTTTACTCGTGCAAGAATTTCGTTTTTTTATTGAGAAAGTGTTTCAAGTTTTTTAAAAAACGCGGATAATTCAAAAACTGCGGCTTATGAAGTAAATCGTGGACACCGTTAGGCAGTTATCGATTATTTAAACAATTGCATTTTCATTTTTTCTTCTTCATGTGCCCTCTCCATCACGCCAATTTTAACTTTGGATGCAGCTGTTTGAAATAGTTGGTTAAAAATGGTTCTAATAGCGTTTAATAAGTCCTAATTAATCTATCGAAATTATAAAAAATATTTGTATCATTCTATTTAAAAAGAAAATTTGACTGTTTTTGGTAATAGTAGAAGTTCCATTAATGATATTTCTCCACATTAATGTTACTGTTTGTTGTACATACTATAAACCATTTTATTCTTAAGGGACATTGTAGAATTAAATGTTGTATGAGAAAAGGTGTTTACATTTTATAATAACTCGTTATAATAGGCTCGTTCGCCATTTGCAGCTTATTTAGAAAAATCAATAGCCCCACATTGTCTCTATTTGGCTCTATATTAAAATTTTTTTAGAATAATTTTTTGAGTTATCATTTTAAGGCACTTACGGAGGAACAACATTACGAGAACTTCTCACGAGCAAATCAAAAATGGCTTGTCAGAACATACATAACCTTACATTATTTTAGAAATAAGAGAGAATATTCGTTCGTCTGTAGTTTGAGAGGTTGATGTTTTAGAACTTATTATCTTTTTTGGAATAATATGTTATTTTACATAACGGGATCGAATACATAGTTATTCACACCGGTTTTTTGTATGTAAACATGCGTTGTCGCCAGAATCAAAACTTAACAGACGATCAAAACCTGATGGAGATGTTTAAATATCCGATTGAAATCTACGAAATTATATAAAATATACATTCGAAAAAGACTAATAGTTGCCAGACATTAACTATGATTCCATAAATGCTGTTTATGGACAACCAACACAAATACCCATAAGAATGCCGTCATGTGTTTCCGGTTTAACGAAAAGGCACCATGAAGCTCGTATTATTATATTAATCAAATGTTCAGTTAACCGCGGCATTTGAAATGTAGCAGCAGAAGTAAATTCTGTCATAGGAAAAAATTAATAGACTTTATTAAATAAATTCCACATTTTCGAAACATACTATTGAATGAACCCAAAGGAAATCGAGATTGTAACTTTAATTAAATCTCCCAAACAGCACAAGGTTTTCTTTAAATACTTATTTTTATTTACGTATTTTCATTAAAGGAAATTTTTCGTTTCTCAAATCTTCACTCGATATAAATTCAATGAAGCTTTTACGTACATTCTAAAAAGCACTCCCGCATAGTAAAATAATCAAATGCAGTCCCAGATGATGCATTTTATCCCCTACTTTGCAATTTCCTTGTGTTGCAAGCAAGGATGCTGCAGTGCCATTTCTTTGACTTTCTCCCTCACGGTCTCTCCCTTCGTAAGCGAACCCTCGTAATGTCTTTTACTTCTAATATTTGGAGGTATTGATCAGCAAGGACCCTCCGAAACGGAGGTCAACGAACTTGCACGTGTATCCCACGGCCACGTGCCGAACCCGGCCATAGCTGCAATGCTTACCCTAGTTTCTAGCAATGAACGGGGATCAGGGAACCATCGCGAGTGCTCTTCGTGCTTCGTGTTGCCCCAAGTGTCATCCACAAGTATGCACAGGGGATTCTTTGTCCGATCCTTAATTACTAATTATTTTTACTGTAAATACGAGCCAAGTGACATTAGGACTTCTTACAACTTCCATTCATTGAGTTTCATTTTGTGTAGAACGCAAATTGACCGTTTCCGAATTTGTAAATGAATGGTTTGTTTGAATGGTCAACTTCAAAAAGCGTTAAAACCGCGCCAACACGAACGGTTCATGCATAAACTAAAACCCACAGAGCCCAGTGGCCAGGAAAAAATTTGGAGCTTCGCTTTGGGCCTAAAACGCGGATATTTCTCGTAATGCGGGAGGGTGTTTACAAAAGCATACGTAATTGTTAGACCTATCCCAAATTTACGTTGTAGTTTTCACCGAAAGCATAAAAGGGTCCCATAATTACATGATCCAGTTTTAAATTAAAATAAAAAAAAATGTTTCCCAACAAAAGACACCCCAAACACTCCAGTTATGGTAATGATTACAGCGAAGGTGTAGCTTTTCCAAAGCACAAATCTTCTTTACAGGCGCTTACGGCTTATTATTATATTTTTCAGCGTAGTATAAATTCGTAAATCTACCACTGTGGGTATAAATACCAATGGTGCTAACGGAAGTAATATTTAAAAAAAATAATATTTTGTTTTAATAATAACAAAACCTCCAAAGTATGTTTAACGGTGAGGTTTTTTTAAACTAGTAGCAATACCTACGCAATATCCTTCATAATCATTGCTATTGTATATTTTCGTGTTTACAGTATAACGAATAGCGTAATTGGACAATTAAAAAGTTGAATCTATAAAAATATAATTGAAACTATCTACACCGCCGAGTTTAGCCCCGCACTGTTTTAGATGTTCTTTATATTTAAAAGAATGATAACTAAGCTTTGTAGAGATTTTAGAATTGCATTTAGCACAAGAATATTTCGTTGTCAAGATTAGCCGATTATTTTTATAATTCAAGATTCCATATGTAACTCGCGAATTCGCTGATTAGTTTTTGCCGAATTATTTTACTAATCATACGCTGTATTTTTAATCTTGTTGCATTTATTCGATTTTTTTTAACATTCAAATCTTCACTTTTTACGCTATGGAAGGTGTATTGCAAGAAATGAATTTCCTATGGAGAGTACTTTAACTTAATTTTCCTTAATATGGTGCGAAGAATAACATTCGTGCAGCGGTTCAGTTTTACGTCGTGCAAAATGCACTTTAAAATACTGAATATCTGTAGGAATGGTTTCAACTCAATGGACCTATTGGAGAACGATTAATTCTCGAGTTTCTGGAAACAACCTTGCTTTGCATGTAATAGATATGGTTGTTTTTGTGTAAAACTCAATTAACGTAACAGTGATTTATTTTAATTTTTACTGGATTTCCCATTTTCATAAAGAACTGCAGTATATTTTAAATGGAATTCCCTATTGTATATAAGCAACCTATGGAATTCTCTATATTTTTTATTTCTAACCTATGCGCCCTTTAATTTAGTTTCTTACATATTAACATATTCTGCTTTTCCATTTTTTAGTGCTGTTTGCTAATGCCTTTGTAAGTGTACTTTGTTCAAAACATTTTTATTTCGTGTACCCAAACGCTATCGGTACCAGTAAAATGGCCACCAAAGTTAAGCAACGCAGACTCTGGACACAACTAGAATGAGTGGCTCTCGCTTAATAGTACAAACAGCGACCGGCCGTGCTTCGGAGGGCACGATAAAGCCGTCGGTCCCGGCTACCACTAAGGTGGCAGTCGTTATGTCAAGTGAGAGGCGCAAGTGCGAACTGGAAATTCTGACACCATTCCTGCGTAATCGAAAAACATCGAACAACAATGTTCTAATGTAAAGGCGTCTTAATAACAAGGCTTATATAGTGGAGCTTCATTCGTAGCGGACTAGCCTCGTGCGCCTATAGTTTTATTAAAATGTGCTTAATTATAAGTTTGCAGTGAAGTTTTTATTAATTAAACCATCTGCATTAGTGATGAAGTATCAGAAAATACGTATTTAGGTTCATACTTTCTGCTATAAAAATGTGTTTCAATAGGTATTAAATTATTAAAATTCCGTCTTTGTAGGTATGTTACAATTTGCACATAAGTTATAGTGTTTAATAAAAATATTTGAGTAAGATAATGGCCACCACCTAATCATTTATATTATTTGTACCAAATTTTTTAAAATTCTCTGACGTATATTTTGCGTCTGTACGTATCTCCATTCTGAAGATTTGTGTCTTTTTGTTTAAATCTTTATAAACAGTCTCGAGTAAAATACGCACATTACGTACACAAAACATTTAACGACAACAATAAAGAACACACGCTACTTATTTTCCAAATAAACTTGAGTGAAACTGAAGCGTTTTTATAAACGCTTTAGGAATATGACCATTGACCATGCTGGCGAGCTTGGTGTTTGTTGCCAAGACAACTACCATTACTATCCCATTGTAGAAGGATTCGGAATGTTAGAACCTTGAAATCGCTTCACTAATAGCTTCTACATTAGTGATAGGGTAGCACTGTTTTATGCGAATTGAAGTTTTATCTAATGATTTTTACGTTTTATATGATTTGTAGGAAAGACTCTAAAATGTTATGAAGTAAGCAATTAGGCTGTTATTATCAGCATATATGAGGCCTACTAAGTTTTTACAAAAACTAGGAAATAAATTTTTTTTGGAACAAACTGTTTTATAATTTTTTAAAATATTCACCTTTAAGATTTATACACTTTTGCATGCGTTCAAACCAATTCTCGAAACATTTTTTCCACTCTGACTTTGGTATCTCAAAAACATGGTGTTTGAGGGCTTCAACAGCTTGAGGTGATGAAAATCGCTGTCCACGCATTTTTTGTTTGACATTCGGGAACACATCGAAGTCCTTAGACCATAAATCAGATGAATACGGGCAATGAGATATTAATCCGATGTTTTTCTCCTTCAAATAATCAATTGTTTGACATGCGGTGTGAGATCTGGCATTATCATGATAAAGAATGATGTGATGTTTTCGATTGTTTTCCTGATTTCGTCCATGAATTCTGGCAAACAAATTCTTGTATACCATTCAGCGTTAACTGTTCTTCGATCTTCTCTAAAGGAATGGTTGCAACATGTCCAGTACAACCGAAGAAACAAGCGATCATTTTCTTGGAAGTACTTCGTGAACAAACAACTTTTGTGCGATTCGGTTCATCTTGGAACACTCAAATAGTGGATTATTGCTTAGTTTCCGGTTCATACAAACATATCTAAATTTCGTCACCTTTTACGATGTTGTATACGAATTTTGCAGTTCTCCAGTCGAATTTTTTGAGGATACCCTTACCAATTAACACGAGCCTTTTTTTTTTGAGTTTCGGTAAAATTATGCGGAATCCATCGGGAACAGATCTTTTTCATAGCTAAATGTTCATGCAAAATCGAATGTACTGCAGTCTTCGATATGCCTAAGGATACCTCTATCTCACTGTAAGTCACATGCTGATCTTCTTCAATCATGTTGTTGTTGTCGATGTCTTTTTTGGAATAACAACCAATTTTGGTCAACCTTCACGAAATCCATCGCTGATGGTCGCACGACCACGACAAAATTCTGCAAACCAATGGTAAACCGTCTTTTCTGAATGTCCTTCATTACCAAAAGTTGAACGAAGCGATTTTATGCATTGTTGTTGAGTTAGGCCTTTACTAAAATCGTAAAAAATTATCCAACGAAAACCTTTACGTGAAATTTCCAGTTTTTAAAAAAATTGCTTTTTTTAAAGGCTCACTAAACAAACTACTCGGTCAATTTCTAAGCTGCCACTGTTTTCACAATAACAAATGTCAAATTTTACGAAAATAGTAATGACACATCTCAATAGCGCCACCTAGTGGTCGTTCGTAAAAAACTTAAAATGCTGTCCTCGTATTCTGAAACATTAACTATAGTTCTATGAGGCTCTCGTGATTTACAGTGTGTTTTCTGAGTTTAATAATCTTGTAATTGGATGTCAGTTTTATTGTCACAACTACCTACCTCTCTTAAAGTTTGGGTATATAACAGCGAATTTTTACTATCATCTGTTTCTATAATTCAAATCCTTTATCTACCAGTCACGTGTTCAGGACACGCGGACATCACTTTTAATATTAGGATAGCAATATCCGTAACAATAAACAACAAAATTTGATCTTGCATTTTACTATCTCTTGTGCGTGATAATAAAATGACACACAATTGTCAACAAATAAGGGTTTCGTGTCAATGGACTGTCACATTCACGTTCCGGCCGTGTAATCCTTCTAAATTAAACTATACGTATTAATAATTACTACTATTCTTAACTTCACAGGATTTTTTGGATGTATAGATGCACAAACGTTTCTTCCTGTAAATTAAATAAATGGCCAACGACCCCATTTGTAAAATGCCGTATTACCTGCTTCACCAAACGACCCACCACGGTTACTTTGATGAATTCACCATGCAAAATGTTTTAATGCATGTTTGATGAAGTGACGTTGAACCCTGTGTTGTTTTATTTGATCTTGTCCTACGGTTATAGATGGTGTGATTTAAGAGAAAAGGGAAACACGTTTATTTTACCTAAGTAGAAATTCTAATTAGTTGCACTGTGAAATTCCTATAATTTGTGAATAAACATCAAAATATAATGGAAAATTAGTTTTGTAAAAAAATAACAGTGGCCAGAAACAACCAATTTTAAATTTGGAAAACAAAATTGTCATTTATTTGCAAATATAACAAACCGTTGTACTTTGTACGTTGCCCTGCATTTCGAGCTTCATTACGAAGTTGAAAATTCGAGTAAAATACTCACCGGGCCAGGTAGCGAAATCAAATCAATACATCACAATGCTCGAACAAACGTGATGCCAACAACTTAAAATAATGATATGAAGGTCTTTGAACCTGTTTCGAAATCCCGACAGTGGCCCATAACTTATGCTAGCTTGTGGCTCCATTTATTTTGGTTACGATCGCCATGCAATACTGGGGTCAATGCATTTAAAAAAAAAATATCTTTTAAGTGTTTGTGTCCCAAGTGTTTATCAACAGTGATACCCCGAAAACGCGTTCTACGTATCGTACTTGAACTCAAAACGAATAAAAAATTATCTAAATTGAATTTAATTGCCTCGTTAATTATCAACGAACATTTCGAAACTATTTTTCGTAGTCATTGTAAATTTCCTATTTTATTTAAACTATTGTTGCATTCAATTTCCGCCGCAAATCATTACTGAACGTTTACACCCCAATCATAAAACAAACCAGCATATATTTTTGAAATTTTTTGTCGCAGTTCGGTAGTAACTTTCAAACTTAGTTTGGCATTTGTTTTAAATAGATAATTGAAAAAATAATTAAATTCCCTTATTAAACTCGAAATCTCGACTTCAGTCGCGTACATTTGAATTTGATGTCGGAATTTCAGGATTGGCCAAGGACTTAAGTTTTATTTTAAGCCAGACATCTTATACATTTTTACATTTTGAAATTCCTAATTAGTGGTAAATTGCAATAATACACGATTAGGTAGGTCTAAACCTAAGGATATTTGCGTTATTTAACAGTTTAAAAAATATTTGAAGGGATTGTAGATCTGTTCATGTAAAAAAATCAGTTCGGTTTTACATAAATCATGTATTGAAGTTTATTGGTCAATGGCAACAGGCCAACGTATTATATAGGGTGATCACTATTGGAAAAGTACCCAATTTTTCGATATTTTTAAATAGAACATCTTGTAAATAATAGTCCAATCCAATATTATTATTAATTTCAATAAGTTATTATTAGATTTTGCTTTTGTTTACGCATTTCGACTTGGTAACACCTCAGTTTCAAACTACCTTGTACATTATTTAACAATAATAAAGATTAAGTTAATTTTATTTGATGTCGGTTATGGTATATGTTAAATTAGTAACATATGCAATCTATCATGTTTTTTTACCTGTAAAATAATTTTTATTTGTTTCTCTACAGCATTCGAGGTGTCTGAATCATCACTAAACTGGTCGCAGCCATCTTCAAAATACTCGCAGTATTCAGGTAAACAGAATTAATTTAAAAACTTTAATAGTAGGTATAACGAATGACATGGGCGAGTTTTAGGAAATGACTAAAGTATGAAATCATTACACACGTTACATTACATTCGTCAAAACTCTGTATGCTGATAATTAATATTAAATATATTTCACTCTATACCAAATAAAAGGTAATTGAAAGGTCTTTAAAATTATGCTGTGATATACAGGATGTTCTAAAAAGATCCCAATCTTTCTCAGTTAGCAATTACCCACTACAATATGATGAATAATAAAGTTCAGCAATTTTCTTGAATGCCACTCTTTTCTCATAAACAAAGCCTCAAAATTTTATAAACTGTTGAATAACGTAGGGAGTTTAGACACATATATTATTGTAATCCTTCAATGATGGGGAATGCGACTTAAAACAGAAAAGTAAGACCTTGTTGGCGCCAAACCAGGCACTCTGATTTTATGAAAACAATTTTACGTTGGCCAACGCTTCAACTGCAACAAACTTTGTGTAGTTATGTATTTTCTCAATCTTTAATAATACAGGAGTTATTAAGAAAATACGCCTTAGGCGGACACCCTGTCTGCTTCAATAATTTGTTCCGTAGATAAAATTCAGTTAAGATCCTTCAATTCAACATTTTCCCTGCAGGGACGTTTAATAATAAACCAAGATTTTATTTCTTTTTATGCATTCCAATTCATCAAATTCCTTTTCTAGTAATATGGGAGCAAAAGGCGTAATCTTCTCCCCTATCTGCCGTTTACAAAAATATAAATACATAAGATTGTACGGGGGAATCCCCCGGTGAAGGGGCTTTCTCTATTGCCTAGACACAGCTACAGGACGCTTGTAATGTTTTTAAACTGGATTATTAACAATGACACTGAAATGTTAGTTAGGAGTGGAAGGATCATGTGTAAATGTGTAGCCGCTCTGCACTTTGAAGTGCGTACTGTACGCTGCTGTTACACCTTTTGTAGGTCGATGGGTCGAGGACCTCGCTCGCGACACGTGTATATCTTTGCTGGGGCTTTTCGAGTGGCTAAATTGCAAACCAGATCCACCCCAGGGGGTCCATGATACGATTATTTTTGTTGCTTTCATTTAGGAAAATTTGCTTGCAACAGGTTGCTTGCGGAGAACGTTTGTTTTGTCTAAATTTGGAAAAACTGTGTTGTAACTGTCAGTTTTTGAGACAAGTACTTAACAGAAAGTAACAAAGTAATCAACAGAAACACTTACTATTGTTCAGAAACTTTAACGTGTCCGTAGATAAGTGTCAGAGTATGATTCAAACAAAATTGTTGTGTCCATATAAAAAGAGTGCTGCTATTTATAATCTAATTTCAAAAACATTTTTGGGAAGAGCACTTAAATGTATTAGAAAATATCGATGATTCTTTTATAAAGGAATTTCCGTCCATTAAGAAAGTCGACTTACTACTAAATTAAGTTAACGTAATTCCTTATATAGAAAGTAAAACTCTTTTTGTATGAATCAATGATATCATTTAGTGGGTAGATTACAAAGATATTGAAAACTTCTTATCGCCGCAATAATTAGAACACTTAAATATGCAATTCGCCAACTAGGTTGCCATCTTCAGTAGGAATACTGACACCACTTAGACAATGTAAAGTAATTTTGGCTGAAAAATGCCGTTCAGTACATAAACCTTCGAACTTTACACCTAATCAACCACGAACGAGCCTACTGGGATCGTTTTTAATGTGACCCTTTTTAATTTTAATTAGTACTTTGAAAGCAACAACAGCAAATAAATATTTAAATGTTGTTTGCGACAGACGAAATATACAAATTTTTGGAGATATTTCTAAAATTTTACTGGTATAACGAAAAACACGCAGTGCTATGTATATTGTCATGATAATTTTTAAGTTTATTTGTAACTGTTTATAGAAGAAACCAAAAAAACCGCAAGAGATGTTATTAGCAGTTAACACTTGTTTAGAGCCAATACACAATCGTTGCAATTTCTAATAAATCTGGTGAACTATTGACATATTATCTTCAACCGTCACTGTTGACATATTAACTTCAACCGCCAACAAGTAACACAATACAACAAACACAATTTGTATGTTACATCAAAATCTCACATTTAAAAACCTCTGACAATATGCCCTTCAGCAAGTCGGCAACGAAAGTCTATGTAATTCCAGCTTATTTGCCTAAATGTGTTCGTATTTAGGTGTTCTAAATATTATATTGTGGGAAAATAAACACCGATTCATTTCAGTGCAAAAAACATAGATTGTTTAATTTTTTATCATTTAAATATAAGTGCAAGTACTTTATATTTTACTAAAGCTTTTAAAACAATATGTTTTGCATATTACAATATATATATGTTTATAGCGAACGTATAAACACTGAAAATGGGAATATGATTTTTGATTTTTCATAAAATTACAACGGTAAAAGCAATAGTAATGTTCGTCTTTTAACAGGTTTTATTGATTTTTTATGACATAGGTAACCACCAAGAAGAATCTATTTTTTATTTTTTTTTCGAATAAAACCGCAGATGAATAGTAAATCAAGTATTTATTGATTAAAAATATTTATATATATATAACACATAAATACACGTATATTTTTTAGAAACGTGGGTGGAAATAATATTGCTTCTTTCTCGATTTTGCATTTAAATTTCCATATCCGTTGCTAAATGGAATATAAAGAAGGACATCTTACGGTGTACTAGATTAGTATTACAATTTCTCTACACAATTCACTATTACAATGTAGATGACACTAGCAAGGAAACAAAATGGGTTCTAACCTAGTGGAACACCAACAAAATACAGTAGATGGCGCTGAAATCGTAAGACAAAGGTCGACCGCCTAACATTTTTGCCATGTGAATGCATACAACACATAATAAATTATAATTTTAAAATACACTGTTTGGATAATAACAATAGGTAAATTAACAGCTAGGTTGATTTAGCTAGATATGAGTATGTATGAATGTTTAATATTTCCCTTTCATTCGTACGCCTATTGATATTTGTATCGATTTAAAATGGAATAAACATTGTTATCGCAATGGCCAGGTGCTTTGAACATCATACGATTTCTGTGGTTTTATAAATCATCTCTAAACCTATGCAGTTTATTCCAGTATTTAGTAAAAAATACTTTTTTATGGATTAAGCCTTGCTATCACTTCACGAAGACTAGATTTGGCTAATATTAAGACATTTTTGTCATATGTTGCAGTTTAATATTAAAAAATTGTTAAAGCCTGTTCGATGTATAAATTTGTGCATGTATGCAATATAAACGTCCGTATGGTTCGCATTTTTTACTTTGTGGCTACAATAAGTAAAGAATCTTAATTTAATATGATATCAATATATTAGAGTTACTGGAACCTTTCAAAAAATTAAATTTGCACGAACGTTTATATAGCGTATTACTATAAACAACTGCATAGAAAGCATTTTGTCTTTTTTCTTGTGGTTAAAACTTTTGCCAAAAGTTTCTGTATTTTGAAAATGTCTTATTTTGGCTGGAGGCTTTTTCATGACTTAATACGTAAGCAATACTGTTATCAGATTGATAAACAGACATCTGTTCAAAAATTGAATTAGTTATTGAAAATATTATTATAACAGAAACGCAAAAAATAAAAGAACCATTTTGTCTGCGCTTTCCTAATAATACAGGGTGTATTAAAACGTGCGTATAATATTTACACCACGCTATTCTACGTTGGAAAACAAGCAAAAAACTCTAATACCATTTTAGTATTAACTCTTTGGTTAAGGAGATATTAATGTCCAAACTTTGAAATTGTTTTCGACTTTGGTTGAGAAATCGATTTAAATAGTATCAACAACACATCGTTCAACAATTAAAATAAGTAATCAAATATAAGTTATAACATTTCCGTAATTACTTTACGTATAATTTAATATTTAAGAATACAAAATCTTCGCGATTTATAGTTTTGGAAGACGTTGCAGCTATGCATTATAGGCTGAGTTGATTTTTAAAATGTAATAATAAAAAATTGATAGCTGGATGTATGACTGACGGACTGATTATTGTCATTTTTGACACTTGAAAAAATCAGTTTTCTAATATTTTCGTAAAATTTCTGCTTCACTCATTATTTATTAGTTATTCGCTGTTATCATTGTTCTAAGTTACTTTGTTCCTTGTTTGTTTCTTCTGTTTTGTGTTTTTGGTTTTGAGAAAAATCATGCCATATAGTTTTCCTGAGTACGCAAATAAGTACATACATATTTAATATTAGGCGAATGTGGCGGTAATTTTCATCGAGCTTCAAATTTATATGCCGAACGTTATGTATACAGGAGACATCCTAATGCTCATGTTATTCAAAGACTAGATCAGCGCCTAAGGGAAACAGGTAGAATGGAACCTGTGCAGGGAGTTGATGGAAGACCACGACATGTATTACAACCCGAAATAGAAGAGAACATCTTAGAGGTGTTTGAAGACGAACCTCGACAAAGTACCCGTTCTGTAGCTCGAAGACTTAATATTAGCCATACTGCTGTACATCGAGTGTTAAGAGAAAATCTCTTACATCCGTTCCACTTCCAACGAGTTCAAGGGTTGCTTCCGGAAGATTACCGCGACGGATAGTTTTGCAGATGGTTACTACGGTCACAAGTAGTTAACCCGGCTTTCATTGAAAACATTTTATGGACGGATGAAGCCACATTTACCAGTAACGGAATGTTTAATGTGCACAATATGCACCACTGGGCCGATGAAAACCCTCATGTCTTGCATCAAACTAATCACCAGTTTAAATTCAGCGTCAATGTATGGGTTGGAATTATCGGAAATAGACTAATAGGGCCACACATTTTGCCTCGTCGATTAAACGCCGAAAATTCTGTCTATTTTTTAAACAACGATTTTCCGGGATTATTGGAGGAAGTACCGTTACTTGTTAGGAGAGACATGTGGCTTCAGTTAGATGGAGCTCCAGCCCACTGGGGGTTTCAAACTAGGTATTGGTAACACAAAACTTTCCAGAACGGTGGATCAGGCGCAATGCTCCGATATCACGGCCCTCAAGAAGTTCCGACCTAAATGTCCCAGATTTTTTCTTTTGGGGCATTTAGAAGCTCTTGCTTATGAAGTAGAAATTGAAACCGAAGAACAACTTATTGAACGTATAAATAATGCAGTTAGAGGAATAAAAAATCGTAACATGCTGCAAAATCTAATACCAAACATTATTACTCGGTGTACCAAATGTTTAGAAGTTGCAGGTGCTCATTTTGACCAGCTATTGTAACCAAAAAATGAGTTAAATTTAAATAAAACGCATTCAATCTTGAGTTGTAAATTATTTCAATAATTTTAGAGGATATCCATGAAAAACATGAACACATACTTGATTTAATTGCTGATTCACAAACATATACGATCAAGGGTAACTAAATGCATGTCTCTTAGCTTTAAATTGTACAGCGTTGCCAAACTAAAAAACCTTTAAGTGCTTATAATTTAAAGACTCTTCGTCTCAGACCAGGTGTTAGAGTTTTTTGCTTATTTTTCAACGTATAATTGCGTGGTGTAATTATTACCCGCACGTTTTAAAACACCCTGTATATTTGAACATTTGAAACGTGGAAATACCTAGATACTTTCTGGATTATTAAGTTCTCATTACTAAAGCGATAAAGTCTTCTACCTATCGAGTAACATCTACTAGAAACCAATATTTTTCCAAAAGTGTTTAGGTGAAAATGTTTCCGAAAAAATATATAAAGTGTAAGTGATACGCGTTTTTGGATTCTTTTTGGTAAAACTTACGGGTATCTTTACACTCCCCTGAAGAGCCAATTTTACATCGAAGAAGGTAAATTTTCAAAACCTTTGTGAACCACGTTTCAGCTGTTCTATTTATTCTACCGAGGGGGAGGCCCCCTGAGACGACGCCGTTCATTATGAATTCCTGTGAAATTAGTTTATATTTTCTATGTTTTATTCGAAGAACTTTACCGATTTAAGAAAACACTGCGTATACAAGGCCTTTTTGCGGTATCTTTTCTTTCAGGCATTAGCTTAGATTTAATTGTATTGGGTTTACCTGTACGTAGCCTTTTTTTTAATATTAAGATTGTTTGTTTCAAACTGTGTTTGTTTTTTAATGTTTATCGTTATTTGTTACCAAATTATAATCATTTAACTCACTTTTTCTTTTACTAGGAACAATTGCGTGAAAAGGTAAGCTCCACCACGTACAACCTTCGGATTGGCCGTTCAAAGTAACGTGGAGCTTGAGCAGTGCCGGATCTAGTGACATTCCCGTTGGCGCCCTCACTTATTACGACTTTATCCCGAATTTGATCAGATTTAAACGCGGTGAATTTTACAAAAGGACTCCCCCTTCCTCCCCTTAGCCACGCAAGGGCATGCCGTCCTTTATGTGTTACAATTCCGTTTAAGCCCGTGGCACTCTATTACTGCATTATCAAAATTCTTTTTGAAGAATATCTTATTTTAATATGGGTTTATTACTGTTTTTTTCACATTATGATTTTAATACTTAAGGGCTATATAAAATGTATGCTTTATGTCAACTGGTGAACTATTTTTGACTTTTGCTTGTAGAACTCGGGATTAAAGAAAATCGCACCGATTATAAATTTGTAGCCAAAAAGTTCGGTTGTATTAAGGTTATTTACAACAATCGTATGCTTTTGTGCAGCTTTAGGTCCTCCGAAAACATTTCGATTCCATGCCCTTTTCTAGATTAATCGGCGAAGATAATATATTCGCATACTAGGTCGCCTCAGCTTCCGCGCATATACTGAAGTGTTTATTAAAGTGGTTCAAAATAATCTAAAATTAGCGTTATCTATTGTCACCGTAACTTCATTAACAAGTGACCCTTCCACTGGCGGTTTAACTAGTGGACAACATATCTAAGATTGAAATAAGGTAAAAAATTATTTAAAAAGTCTTAGAAACTGGCGATAAACATTTTTTTACATTATTATAAACTACCATTCTTAAAGTACATAATTCAGACCACTATGTGGATCTAGTATCTGGATCTAGATTCTTTTTACACAAGGATCTTGTATCTGTATCTAGATCATAATTTTCTGGATCTTTCATCTTTAGATCCAAAGATCCGCTACAATTTATTTCTTGATTTTTCTTTTGTGAACTTTAAAAACGTATTGAGTAATAATTCCTATTTAAAGTATGTTTATGTATTTTAGGAAATGTCTTCTATTCTTCTTTAGCAAAATAAATTATGTACGTGTTTCCAGGAAGATTGCAGTTGGGTTTTATTGGTTTTACCTACCCATTATGTATATGTACTAAGCGTACCTATATTTGAGCAATTGTGCAGATGCAGACAGACGTCTGGAATTTCCTGTCCCTCAAATGTACCTGTTGCGGGGTAGCAAAAATACTTTAATTATTTTATTACTTATTAGGCAGACTAGGTAAAGTAAGAACAGAAATTTTTCGGTATTTGCGTCACTGCTGTCATTGGGGGTGAACCATTTGGTAGTGTTAGGTTAGAGTGATAATGAGCGACGAAAGTGCTTTCAGGAACTGTAACGGATAACGCAAGCAATTTCAGCAAAGCTTTTAATATATTTACATCTTCTCTGTCTAGAGAATATAATGATAGCGAATTACCAGAACTGCAAAATCAAAATGATGTAGATGTAGAATCTTTAGTAGATTTTGATGATGACAGTACCTACGTGCTTTTACCTCAACATTTTAAATGTTATTCAAATACCCTAAGCTTTATTATTACTGTAGGTGCAGTCAAAGCCACAGAAAACGCAATATATAAAAAAATACACGATTCGGTTTTTCAAAAAGTTTCTTCTTTATGGAATTTAGTAAGTAGGTCAACTAAAGCATCAGACGAATTGGAAAATATATGCGGTATTAAATTGAAAGTTCCTTGTCCAACTCGGTGGAATTCCGTGCATGATGCATGCATGAAGCTAATTAGCATTGTATCAAAATTAAACGAAATTTGTAAAGTATTAAAATTAGAAGGATATCAGCCATCCGATATTCTTTTTTTGAAAGAACATATTTTTGTTACAAAACCTACAGCAGTTGCAATAGACATTTTACAAAATGGAAAAACCTGTCACTTAGGAACTGTTTTACCAACACTTTGTAAAATTCAAAAATGATTGGAAGCTATGCTGAAATGGGTCCGGGACAAAACGCCGAATGCCCAAAACGCCGACTCGATATTTCGCCCAAAACGCCGACTCCCATTCCGCCGACCATGTCCAAAACGCCGAATGCCGTTGATGACCAAAACGCCGACTCGTGTCCAAAACGCCGAACGGCGCTGAACGACGTCACATCGTTCGTGAACATGGCGTCGGAGCCGAATACCAATCTAAATTTGTAGTTGGCCCAAAACGCCGACTGCACATCGAGTCGGCGTTTTGGCCATTCGGCAAAGTGTCCACGAACGCACCTATGAGCCTTGTCCATAACGCCGACCGCAAAGCGAGTCGGCGTTTTGGTCATTCGGCGAAATGTCCTATAACGCAAGTACGAGCCTCGTCCAAAACGCCGACCACAACCCAAGTCGGAGTTTTGATTACTGGGCCACTATCGATGAGAAAAATTTAAACAAATTCGTTTGAGCCGACTTTGATTTATAAATTTTGAAAAATTTGACTTGTATTTTTTTAATTTCTTATTTTTCGGATAATTTTTGTTTTGGCCGGTAGGTACATTTTTGGCAACACATTTCGAAACACCGCGTATATGTTAAATACAGGGCGTATTAAAAATAGCAGATAATATTTACATCACGCATGTCTACGTTCAAAACCGAGCAAAAGACTCTAATACCAATTTGGTCTCAGATGAAGAGTTTTTAAATTATTACCAATTGAAAGTTTTTTAATTTGGCAACGCTACCCAACTTAAACCTATAATAGTCGCAATGCAAGGAGACCAAAGTAGGATTAAACTGAAAACCATATCTGCCAAAGTGTCGAGGGATTTACCCCTTAAAGTCAGCGCTTCCCAAACAATTTTAAGATAATAAATGCGTTGCTGTTAACATCTATTTTATTAAAAAAAAATCGAATCAAGATTATTACTTAACTAACACCAATAAATTAAATTAATTGTACGTAAAAATTATTATTCGAACGGACGTTTGTAGAGAATGTGCTGTACATTTCACATAACTAGTAAAATGAACAATCGCACCCTTATTTTCTCTTTCCAGCTACATAAACTGAAGCACATTCCAAATTAAACTCGCGGCATTTACCGTCTAAAACAAAATGCCTCATTTCGGATCTGCTTAAAAGTATACATGTTTACACGCCAATAATTCGCTTTAACTGCATTTTCTTATTTCCTTTATCTGCCCAATTCAAAATGTGTGAATAATAGCTTTCTTAGCAGCAACTCATTATGAAATCCCCTAATGGCTATTCAAAGAAACACAAATTAGTCGTTTCATATTTCTTTTGTATGAATTATGGGTAATCGGGTAATTAAAATTTTTGCAAATACGCACTGCTATATAGGTATAATGTAAGAATAAATGCTAACAAACTAGCAGCTACGTAAAAAATTGTTTAAACCCTTTATGCAGTTTAAATTTATATTGTTTTGGTAACCCTGGTCTCTGCTGGGCTATAAAAGACAGGAGGCTCAGCTAGAAAAGGATGCCGTGTCGCAACTTAGGGTTTTCATGTTAATCCTACTCTGGTCTTCTTACATTGTGACTTAAATAAAGTATGTACCAACGTCGTTAATGTCATTTTTCTACAAACGTCAGTGAAAGTTTAATTTTTAACGCATGCTGTCAGTGTCTAAAATGTCATTTTATTTTATCCTATAATGTTACTATGCTAATTAGTCCTTAGCGACGAGTTGGGTAAAGATCATTTAACAGCACTAGTGTTGTAACGAAAATCTTAACAAAACGAAGTACAAAATAATGTGGATTCGACACGACTTTTTTTCTCAAACAACAATGTAAACAAATCACTTGGATACCAATTCAGGTACACTAGATTTATGTTTCTCTGTTATGAACAATGTCATTTCCTTTTTTTGAAGAGTTTTAGTAATTTATAGGATAAAATAAAACGTGTTACGATACACGTAACGTTATCGGCGTTCTACATTACTCGAGAATTTAAAAAAACTCGCTCCTGCGTCGCTCGTTTTTTCAAACAATTCAATTCAATAATGTAAAATGCCTGATAACGTTACTTATATCGTAAATTACTATTATGTGTTTTATTAATTCTAAACTTACTAGATTATTTTAGAAAAGTGGGGGACTCTAGAGCTGGCAACAGGGCAATTTCATTTTGACATTGCTAGAAGTCAATCAAATAAAATTTCAGAAATGCAACTTAAGAAAAAAAAACACAGCCTGCTGGATGGCAAATCAATCGTGAATAGTGTATATTTCGTCTAGTTAAGTTAGACTCGGTTCATCTAGAATCTAGATCAAGGTAATCTGGGTTATGCAAGTCGCAAGTGCAAGCTAACTTAGATTCTTAAATTATCTTACTTTTTTATCTTTACTCAACCTGAGTTATATGTTATGTAAGGTACAAAGTGATTTTTTAAAAAGTCAATTGCAGTAGCCTAGGGATTGTCCCGTCTATATTAAGCTTTAGAATCTGACAATATGAAAATTGTAACAGAAAGAAAGAAATCTTGACGAAAAACCTGTAATTTACTTACCTTAATAAATTACAAATCAGTTGCAACTAAATACTTGTTCATTTTCACAT
>JABXWE010011538.1:0-32523 GCA_014611495.1 Limonius californicus | reverse complement strand
TAAACTTACAAAGTAAAGTAAAATATCATAATTATCAAATATTATTAATTAAATAAGGGTTTTGCTATAAGAAAGTAAATGGCATTTGCTTTAAATGTGCCACAAATGTTTTCGACAGCTGCCAAATACAAATCTTAGTGGCCCACCAAGTCGCACGGATCGCTGCAGTCAGTGTCACGAGTTTTTCGGCGAAGTTTCCTGTATTAATATATTAAAGTATTTGCTGTAAGTGACGTGTTCACCTTCAAGGTTGCAAATTTTGTTTTGGAAAAAAGTTACGGCACATGCGCAGAGTACTAGTGCTGCCATCTTACTGACGGGAGGAAAACCTGCAGCATGGATACGAACCTGCATATGGCTTGCTCATTTAGCCCAAACATCTATAAAAGTAAGTGATTTGTGACGTTACCGTAATCAACAATTTAGTTTACAAAGGATACGCAAAGAAATGCTAGGTAGGGAGCATTACAGCCACTTAGAAATGACTAAATGTCTAAACTTAGCGAAAGAATCAATATTTTGGCCGACTATGAATAACGAAATAAAACAACTAATCTCAAAATGTCACGTGTGTCAAAAGTATGCAAACGCACAAAAGTCTGAAACACTGATTTCTCACAATATTCCAAAAATGCCATGGTAAAAAGTAGGGTGTGACATATTTAAGTTCAAAAATCAAAAATACTTACTGTTAATCGACTACTATTCAAAATTTGTTGAAACTGAACCGATGAGACCTAACACCACAAGCATCAACACGATAGAAATAATTAAAACAATATTCGCAGGGCACGGAATACCACTAATATTAGTGTCAGATGGCGGCCCACAGTTTAGCGCGGCAGAATTTAAAAAGTTTGAAAGAGAATGGGATTTCACACACTTAATTACATCACCCACACATGCGCAGTCAAACGGAATGGCCGAACGACACATTCAAACAGCCAAGAACCTTTTTAAGAAGGTTTTAGAAGACAATAAAGATATTCACCTTGCACTGCTACAGTATCGTACCACACCAGTGTTAGGAAATTATTCAACAGTCACCTGCAGAAGTTTTAATGTCGAGAAGTTCAAGAGCAAATCTGCCCGTTACACATAAGCAGCTAAAACCCAAAATTGTCAATGTTAATAAAATCAGTAGGGCATTACAAAACAGACAGTGGACGCAGGAAAAATATTATAACAGAAGCACTGCCAAATTGCCTGAAATTGAGGTAGGCTCGGACATTTACATACATACAAACCGAACCTAATTCAATTTGGCAACAAGGTGTGCTGTTAAAAAAATTTGCGATCGCTGATACAAAGTAAAGGTACACAATGGTTCCGTATTAATTCGAAACAGGAAATTTATTAAGGCAAATATGGGTAAGAGTACGAGTCCACATAACCAGAACCATTGTTTACCTCGATCACGTGCTAGGGTAAAAAGAAAGAATGTGTATATAGACATAGAAGGTGAAAATATCGACCTAGTTGATACAGACGCCAGTGAAAGAAAGGAAAGTGTTATCAAATCAAGTAGGGAGAATGCTGTAGCATCGTACACTTAATTGTATTATGCTTAATCAATGTAATTGAGCTTAGTAAATAACTACGCGCGTTTACTGTGTAGGTAACGTCATTTATTCAACTTGGTGTTCAATGACCTGAGATAAAGCAGATCTCCTATGAAAGTATATAAACATAAGTGCTTACTTATGTTACATCTCCCTTTTTTTAAAATATTAATACAATACGTTTCTAATATGTATATGTATAAGGATTACAAATTTAGCTTTATAACTGGTTTGACGATTCTTCCTGAGCTCGTTGTTCGGGCTGGTTTACTGTCGTTTGGCTCGACAGCGGCAGTGCTTGAGCAGGTTTCAGCTATTGGTCTCAGGGGTTCTGTTGATGAACAGTCTGATCTGGCCTCCGCTTCGGGGCACTGCACTGGAGGAACTATAGTTCTTTGTTCTTCAAGGTGTACATGGTTTTATGTAAGTGCGAAGTATTTCTTCTGAAGATGCTTCCTTCGTCAGTTTTGATGATTGCTGACCCGGGGTGATCTACTTCTTTTATTACCTCTCCTGTTTTCCAATTTCTGGGACCACTCTGTATTCTTACTCTGTCTCCAACTTGTAGTTTATCATCTTGTTTTGTTCCTTTGTCAGCATACTGTTTCTGTTTCAGTCTTTGTAGTTTTAATTGGTTATGCACATCCGTTTCTGCCTTTGGTTTTAGTTGGGCTTGTGTTGTAGGTAGCGTACTCTTAGTTATTCTGCTCATTAGACGTTGGTTTGGCGAACCTAGCATGTCGCTTCTTGGAATGTTTCTGAAAATGAGTAATGCCATTTGGATGTCCGTGTGGTCTAACTTGCATTTTCTCAACATATTTTTTGCGATTTGTATGTTTCTCTCAGCTAATCCGTTTGATCTTGGATGGTGAGGACTGCTGGTCCGATGCTGGAAGTTCCATTCTTTTGCGAATTCCTTGAACTCGTTTGATGTATACTGTGGACCATTGTCTGTTTCTAGTATATCTGGTATGCCATGTGTAGCAAACCAGGTTTTTATGTTTTTTATTACCTCTGTTGAAGTTTGTATTTTTAGTTGTTGGAAGTCCATATAACTCGAATAGGTGTCTGCTATTACTAGGTATTCTTGTCCATGGTAAGAAAATAGGTCTGAAGCTACTATTTGCCAAGGCAATATAGGAATTGTTTTACTCACTATCGGCTCTTTGGTATTGCTTGCTTGTGTTTTTTCGCAAACGTTGCAGTTCTTGACAAACTCTTCAATATCATGATTTTGTCCTTTCCAGTAGAGTAGTTGTCTGGCCCTTCGTAAACAACTTTGAATGCCTAAATGTCCATAATGTACATTAGTCAACATTTTTCGTACTCGAGATTTCGGAACCACTACTTTGTCGGCTTTGAATATAATTCCACCATAGTACGAAAGTTCTTCTCTAAAGTTCCAGTAATGCTTTATGGCTTCTGGCAGCAGTGCTTTATCTTCTGGCCAGCCATTTAATATTATCTTGGTAAGTTCCACCAGAACTTTGTCTTCTGCTGTAGCTGTGAGTAGTTGTTCTCTCGCAGTTTTTGACATGGACAATACTATTTGGATCTCCAGTTCTTCTTGTGGTATTTCATCTTGGCATTGTATGCAGTCTTGACTGAGTGCCGCAGCATAGGTATTTCTTTTTCTTTTTATACTCAATTTTGGGAGAGTATTGCAGCACATCAAACATCAGTCGTTGCAGTCTTGCCGGTGCCCTTTGAATTGGTTTTCGAAATATGATTTCTAAGGGTTTGTGGTCTGTTTCGATCACTAACTTTTGACCGTAGATGTACTGATGAAACTTATTACATGAAAATCGAATTGCGAGTGCTTCTTTTTCGATCTGTGGGTAGTTTTGTTGGGCATTTGTTAACGCTTTGGTTGCATACGCTACGGGCTGATCATCTTGCAGTAGTATTGCTCCCATACATTTCGAGCTTGCATCGACGGATAGCTTAACTTCTTTGTTTACTTCGTAGAATTTTAGAACGGGTTGTTCAATCAGCACTTTTTTGATTTTTTGACCTGCTTCGTCTTGTGCTGTATCCCATGACCAACTTACATTCTTCTATAGTAACAATCTTAAAGATGCCGTCAGCTCCGATATGTTTGGTATGAATTTGTTTAAGTATATTACCATCCCAAGTAGTCGCTGTAGTTCTATCTTGTTTTCCGGGATTTTCAGATTCTCTATGGCACTAATCTTAGTTGGGTCTGCATCTAGACCTTTGCTAGTAAATACATGGCCAAGGAATTTTATCCTCGTGACTTTAAATACACATTTGTTTGGGTTAAGTTTCAATCCGGCCTCCTTAGTTCTGCCGATAACTTTTGCTGTGAGTTTTTCTAACTTCTCCTCAGTTTCTGCATGTATTAATACATCGTCCATTGCGCATTCTGTGTTAGGAATGTCTTTAAGTATGGTATTCATTACACTTTGATAAACGTCAGGCGCTGATGCTAGGCCAAATGGTAATCTGCTGTAGAAATACCTCCCCCAAGGAGTTGCAAATGTTAAGAATTTTTGGTTTCTTTCACTTACTTTGATTTGCCAAAACCCTCTTGTACAATCTAGTAATGTAAAGTATCTTGAACTGCTTACCCTGGATGCAATTTCCTCAATCGTTTTCAGTGGATAATGCCTTCTTAGAATGCTCTTGTAGAGCTCTGTCGGGTCGATGCATATTCGTAGCTTGTTATTTTTTCTGACTATCACCATGACACTTACTATTGGTGTAGTTTCGGTTGTTGGTTTAATTACCCCTAGTTTAACCATAGAATCTAATTCTTCTTTTACTTTAGTTCTGATTTTATGTGGTATTTTCCTAGGAGGTTGTATGTCAAATTTTGGGTTTTCTACTAAATCTATGTCGTACTCATAGTTCATTAAACATCCGAGGCCTTTGAAAATTTCTTGTTTTGCTACATCTTTAAATACTTGATGGGCTCTTGGTACTAAACCTAACTCTTAGCATGAATTCCTTCATAGGATGGAAATTACTTCTTCACCTACAACTTTAAATGTTAGTGAGGCGTTTTTATTACCAATCTCACCTTTTAGTGTAATTTCTCCTAGAACAGTTATTTTGTCATCTGTGAATCCCACTAGTTTTTTGGTTGACGATTGCTTAAGCGGGATTCCAAGCTGATCCGCTAAGCGCTTGGGAAGTATATTACACTGTGCTCCTGTGTCTAGCATGAGGACTTCGTGCCGAACTCTCGTAGTGAACGGTTGTGATCTGAGTGTGCTCTTCGATTTTGATAATCTGTGAGGATTTTATACTGCAGTTCGGTGACGGATTAGATTTGACGGAATATATAATTGCAAATAAGTGCATAGATCCAGGCAATTAGGGTTAAATCATAAGGGCTTAAAAGTACATTCATTAAATTAATCAGCTAGTATAAGAGAAATAACGGGTTTTAATTTAATGCACTTTTAGCTAGGTGGCTAGTTCCAATAGCAAATAGTAGTTGCAATTAAGATCATTCAGGAGCAATTTACGGTAAAAAAACACGCGAACAGTGCGTACAGCGAGGGCGTTAGTGCGTACAGCGAGGGTTTTACAAGAGATTGGAAGCGCGTTTTTCGAAGGAAACGATAAGCAGGGTGCTAAAAATAGCATAGTAGGTATAAACATCTGTGGAGTCCCGAGAATTGGTAGTCGACTAAACGAAAATTCTCGGAACTTAGCATACACCATATTTGGGTGGGCTCCACCAGCATAAACGCAGTTTAATTCGGTTCTAATAATAAAAAATAAATAGCACAGCTAGGTAGCTGATTCAAAATTACTAAACGCATCTTAATAGAAGCTAATAGTTTAGCCAATTTACTCTTTTATTGCCAGGAAGTTTTAAAAGTTTAAGAATCGCAATTATTTTAATTTCGAATTAGTAATTTCGAATTCATAGAAGCATTTTATTGATTAAGCCCGCGGTATATCGACTAAACTCAACCTACTGATTTACATTAGTGGATTCATGTAGGTCTAGTTCTTTAGCATTACTTTGTTAAAACTCAGTTCATTCACAAAGATTAGGAAAAGGGGGGTAGCGATTTAAAATTGTATCTGACTTAAGTTTCCATTAGTCAACCCTTTGTTTTGGTTCAATCCACTAGTGATAGTTAGCTAAATCCCTCTTCTATACGTTACAAAATCTTGTGAATAAGCATTCCAGTTGTACGGATTGCGCGCATACGACGAGAGTGCGAACGGACCTTGGGCTGTTTAGGATAAAACAATTTAGTGAGAAGTGCAAGAGATCTATTCAGGGGGAGAGGACCAAGGGGGAGGAGTGAGGGAGTACCACCGATCAACGGAACCAACGACCACCTACTACTGCTGCGGCTGATGCTGGGGTGCTGGTCAGGCTCGATAGGCGGACCGATCAAAGGGGACAAGACAGAGGGCAGCAAGCAAACAACGAGGAAACCAGCAAACGAGGGCGAGAGGAGGAGAACAGCTAAGTGATCAAGTAGTCTAGTATTGTAGTCTAGTTGAATCTAAGAGATTGTGACTCAGATAGGGTCCCCAAATTCGTACGGAAGTAGGCAATGGTAACAGTCGAACGTAATAAATGACCGATTTTACTTAATTTTACTTAACCTTTCAATTAACTCCATTTCAAGACAGCAAATTAGGTAGGTTCGACACCCAACACTGCGGGGAGTGGACAAGCAGACCAACAATAACAGAAGGCAGGAAGATCCACACGGAAGAACACACAACAGGAACCACAAGGCAAAAATCAAAGCCGGAAATATAATACCGGCCATGGAACGAGAAACAGTGCTAACGAACAGAAACAAACTGACGGTGCGGAAAATTCCAGGAGATGGAAACTGTTTATTCACATCGATAGCAGACCAAAACACAGGGGGCACAGCATCGCGGGAGCAGCTCAAACAGGAAGCCCTCAACTTAAGAAAAGAAATCGTGACATACATCAGGGAAAATCTACAAACCTTCCACTTGCAGCTGGAGGAAAATGTAAGAAACCTGGCTTCGCGTTACGAACGTAAGGCACACGATAACGGTCCAGCAATACAAATAGAGGCCTACCTAGAAGACCTAGGGAAAGAGGGGTTTTGGGGCGGAGCCGAATCAATAGCAGCAGCAGCAGAAATCCTAAAGGCGTCAATAGAAATACACTACGAAGCGGGACCGATCTCCACACACGCTCCGGCAGACACCAACCAACCACTCAAAGAAATAAAAATAGCGTACAGGTCAGCAGGAGGTGGCATTAGAAACCACTATGACAGCATCACGGCCATAGAACCCAGGGAAAGCAGGAACGGATCACCAAATTTGAACATGCTGGATCAACGAACAGAGGAACAAGCTGAAGTAATAACACCCGGGCATTATGTACTCTCTATGCCAACACCAAGAGACTGCAGCACCGATGTAACACAGAACCTCGAAGACATAAAGATCGCAACATGGAATGTACGAGGGGCAAGAAAACCGGATAAACGGCAACTAATCGACGAAGCGCTCAAAACGAGAGAGATAGATGTTGCAAGCCTGCAGGAAACGTATCTAACTACAGGAGCAGCGGAAACAACACACTACACCTGGCAACTAAGTGGGGGGAGACGCGATTCCACGAGGAGAGGAGTGGCGATCCTGATAAGAAAAGGGAGTCGCAGGAAAATAAAAGCGTTTAAACCGCTATCAGAAAATTTATGCATGGCGGCGGTAGAAATAGAAACAACCAACGTCAATATCATCGGGGTGCACGTACCGTCAGACAACAGAATGGCCGGGGTAATGGCAGAACTATATGACCTCCTAAGGGAATCCATGAAGAGGATACCAATAATACTAGTAGGGGACTTCAATGCCCATATCGGGAAATTAGACATCACAAAAGAGGATAAAAAATGGATTGGACCCAAACTACATCATCTAAGAAGTAACGATAATGGACAAGCACTGAAAGACCTTGCGCACTTATTCCAGCTCCCCATACAGAACACTTGGAGTAGGTCGGACTCAGTTCGTACCACTTGGAGAAACTCAGAAACTGCGGCACAACTAGATCATCTCCTGGCCAAGCGCGAAAAGCACACGAAACTCCATCATATCGGAGCAGAATGGGTAGAGGAGGTGAGAACAGACCACAAAATGGTGACAGCTTCATTAACAGCGAACCCAGTGGACCTGACAACCACAACACACAAAGAACGGGACACGAGCAAGATATCGACTAAAAAGTGGAACATTCAGTTACTGGGAAATGCAGGCATCAAAGAACGGTACCAACAAAGCGTCCAAGGGAAAAGCAGCACGCAACAGCCTACATCGTGGGAAACAATAGCTGAGACTCTAAGAGCAGCCGCGAGACACAGTCTAAGCAGACCATCATCGCCACTGACGCCGAGAAGAAGGAAGGCTCTCGCACGGCATCAACAAGCGCAATTCAAATACAATAAAAACAGGAACCCCAAGTTAAAGGATGAGCTAAGGCAAGCAACAAGCAACAAAAGACAGGCCCAAGAGCAACACGAAGCAGAAAAGTGCCAAACCTTTTTCCAGAACATTAACCAATATCCACCGGAAATAAGGCTAAGAAATACCTACAAATACATGCGGAAAATAAGGAGAGCCAACACTGTAACAAGAAGAGGGTACATACCTATGCTACACTGGGAAAATGAACTAAGACCAACAGGCACAGAACAGCAACAAATATCAGAAACGGACCACTGGCCACTGGGGCCTCCCCCAACTACAGAGGCACTCACAGAAATAATACACTATTTGAAGAAAAACAAGGCGCCAGGAATAGATCAGGTACAAGTGGAATTGCTACAAGCCGCCCCCACAATCTTCATCGAAACAGTCTGTAAAACGATAGAAACCATCTGGATAAGTAACGAAGTACCAACGGACTGGATTACAACCTTGCAAATCCCCCTACCAAAAGTACGAACCCCGAAATCCACGGCAGACTACAGGAAAATCAGCCTATGCAGTGTAGGCTACAAAATCTACGCAAAATACCTGTTGAGGGTACTGGACGAGACAACCCCAGAAATACCGACGTACCAAGCAGCATTCCTCCGCAACAGATCGGTGGAAGACCATATATATGTAACAAGACGCATATTGGATGAAAGATGGAGAGGGGGAAACAAAACAGTACTAGTAGCCCTAGACCTAACAAGAGCGTTCGACACGATACAGCACTCGGCCCTGTTGAAAGCCCTGGAAGACTCAGGAGCACCACACTATCTAATTAACAGGATAATTACAGCCTGTCTACAGGAAAATACGATGCTACAATGGTTTGGGCAACGAACAAAAGTATACAAGAAAACGGAAGGGGTTAAGCAAGGATGTCCACTCTCGCCCAGATTATTCACGATGACATTGCACAAGGTCCTAGAGAAGACAGCGTCACAACTGACGACACCATCACCAATCGAAGAAAATCTCAACCTGCCAAAGATTCTTGCCTATGCGGATGACCTGCTGATTATAGCGGAAGAGGAGGACGACGCGGGAAGACTTTTGGACATGCTGATAGCAAACTTAACAGAGGCAGGACTCAAAATAAACATCAGCAAATGCGAAGTGATGGTAAGAGATCCAGACAAAGGAGGAATAAGAGGGGCAGCCGAGAACATACTGAAAATAGGGAGCCGGGACCTAAAACAAACACGTAAACTGAAGTATCTAGGCGTTTATCTTCCAGATGCATTAGCAAGACCGGAGACAGTCAACCAAAGAATAACTAAAGCACACCAAGCCGCACATATGATTCTTCCTCTCCTACAACAACATAAACTACCCAATGGGATAAAGAAGATAATATACAGTTCCATCATAGCCACAACAGCTTTATACGGATTAAAAACCACCGCAATCACGAAAGCCAACAGAATGGCACTTAGAAGAATGGAAAAGAAAATACTCAAACTTTTTCAACTAACCACAGGGGGGGAAAACACTTCGCGGGCACAAAGAATTCTAGAAGGGAAAACAATAACTAAACGGCTCACTACATCAAGAATCAAATACTGGGCACATATTCTAAGAAGACCGCTCAATCATCCTCTACAGCAAGCTTATGCCATGCAAACGGAAGAAAAGAAGATCGGAAGACCATGCTATACGTGGAATACATCACTGGAGAGGGACATCCAAAATACCGGCATACCTAAAGAGACATGGGAGGAATGGGCAAGAAGAAAAGAGGATATTCGAAGAGAGGTACGAAGAGTATACGAATTGAGCGAAGAATCTGATCAAGAATCGTCGGAAGACGAACTGGACAACGAAGAAGAAGAAGCAGTAAGGGGATGAGGAAGGGGACACCACCGGAGAAGGAACGAAACAAGCACCAGGGGACGAGGAAACACTGGCCCCTAACCAACAGCAGCAGAGGGGAAGGGTGGACACGTTTAAGTGGGAACAATAAAAATTGGGGTCAATAGTAAGTCGCTAGTTATCAGGAAACCAAGATAGGTGAACAAAGGAACAGACAGCTAAGAGATACGAACACTGGGAAGGTAATGTACACCGCCAATCGCATAACGGTCCCGGATGCGTACTCAAAATCCTATTGATGCGTAGCTTACTAACTGCCCGGTGTTGCAACAGCGGTGCCTTGCGGTATACATTGCAGGCATGCTAACGTTGTGCAATGCCCCACCCGATCCCACCCTATCCCGAAAATCCCTGCCTACCTTACTGGCATGGGGTGGGCCTGGCGTATCCAGGATCGACTCTCGAGTCAGCTCCATGTCAGATGATGATGATGATGATGATGATGCACAGGACGATTTTTTGACGACTTGCGGATTTCGAATCTATAAGGCATAAGCAACAAATTGGACTACTTCAACAATTTTCACTCTGAAGTGCCCACTAACTTTTTATTTAAGGGTCTTCTCGCAGCGCGGGCACTCTACTATGAGTGAGATCTAGAACGCTGTATTTCAAGCTTCTCCCTCCACTTAAGCCACATTTGGCGCATTGTACACCCTAACTGGTGTAAGTGTGGCGGTAGCTCAGGTGGTAGAGCGCTCGCCTTCTGAGTAAAACGTCGATTCTGGCTTGGTTTCGAAACCTAAGCATTACTATGCAGATTTATAAAAATCTTGTCTGCAAACCACCACAGTCAATTTCCCAATCCGGCTTGCAAATGTGGGATCTTAATGCAAAAAACCTTCTCTGGAATTTCTGTCGTTCGAATTCGGCATTAAACAGTAGGTCCCCCGTGTTTCCACTTTAGCGCTGAGGGCAAGGAATTATGAAACACCATGTACAACTGTTAATATTACAATTTACTTTCGGCTTAGACCGCGTCGTCATTTGGGAACCACACCCAGCAGAACCGACCTGTAGCTTGTCTGCCTTTACAAGCATTTGCTCTAGAAGTTTGAGCAATATTTGTTCGTAGGCCCTGCCTGCCTAAACAGGTACGTGTGCTTATATTATTCAAACCTTGGGGCGGACAAGGATTTGACCTTGATGTATTTTGTGTCCAGGACAATATCAAACTAGTTTGTATGGGTTCACAAACAGCTAACAGGCATAAACCGATTAAGTATTTTGCCCTGGCAAACAAAATACATCAAGATCAAATCCTTGTGCGCCCCAAGGTTTGACTAATATAAGCACACGGCCCTGTTTAGGCAGACAGGGTCTATGAATTCAAAACATGGCTCAAACTTCTAGAGCAAATGCTTGTAAAGGTAGACAAGCCACAGGTCGGTCTTACCTGATAATGCTGGGTGTAGTTCCCAAATGACGACGCGGTCTAAGCCGAAAGTAAATTGTAATATTGACAGTTCGAGAAACCGCGAAAGCCTCAAAGAATATACCCTGTATAACTGTTATCAGAAAAATTGAAAAGATGAAGTATGACAAAGCATTTAAAGAAAGCTAAAAAACATTTCCATGAGACACTAAAACACAAACGGTAATTATAAATTAGGAAAACCGTTTCAAATCCATCTCCGTAGAATGACACAAAAAGTATAAAATATTAGTTTTAGAAGTGTAATGATTGATTATATTAAATAATATTTTTAAGATATATATCATAGTTTACATCATCTTTCCATGAATTTAAAATTTCTGATGTTAGTAATAAAAGTGCATCGACCTTGTTGGTAATTAATAAGTCTAAACAATATCACTTAAATTAATTTATATAAAATAAGTTTTTAAAATTTCAACAGGTTCAAATTATTTTATAAATAAATTCAACCCATTATGCTATTGTTTTGATTTATTAATTAATATGAATTACAGCGAAGTAAGACAAGATCAGATTGATTTATTATTCATGTTTTTTTCTGTGCCAATTGAATTTTTTTGGCCAATCTGTAGGATACATTATTGTTTTTCCAATGGATTACAAATGTTATTGTTATCGTGAGAACATATTTAAGATACAAACACAATTGATATTTAATTGTTTTGAACATTGTTAACAATCGTTTTTTAAATTCTGTTCCGTACGGTTGTAAAATATTCCAATAATTAAACGCTATTTGACATTATAATTTAGAACTTGCAATTTCAAAACCATTGTCTCTTAGTTATTAATTATAAAGACCATATAGATTAATGGCAAACAAAAACCGTAAACAATTTTTATTACAAATCGTATTTAATTAGATTTATATTAACGTTTTTATATTTTTGCTTGATCTTGTATGTATATAAAACATCTTATACAGTTATATAGCAACCCTTTCATAAATTATTAGCTAATGCTGCCATGTAATAGCCTCCTATTTTCGTATAGTTTCTTCATAGTAATATATTAATATAACTTGTTCCGAAAATAGCTGAATCTGACGTACAGCGCGATCGAAAATAATTAAAAGGCACGTGACTTCGAGCAGGTTTTATTATTAACAAGAACACGTTTCGTTTAGTCTAGCAACCTGTTGTTTATCAATATTTACGTTTTACGGGGCTATTAACAGTGCGTGTGCATTTTGCCCGTGAATTGTCATTTTTACTTTTTATCTTATTTCTGTTTTGTAGTCCTAATGCAAGAATAGTTTTTTTCGTAGTAATCGTAATCGTCTGCATCATTAGGTAAGCCAATCAAATTACAATGTTTTGTTTTGAATAGGGGTACCAAATGTGTAGCTTTAGATCAATATGGTTTACACAGTAGGGCAGAATAATTATATTTTGATCCGATGTGGTACGCCTGTCGTTCTTGCTTCAATCAGTTTCAAGAGCAATTCCCCTAGTGAAGTTTTTAGTCAGCACATAGATCGTAATCCTTAACCCTGCCACTAAACAGCTGAATTCTGTAGAGGAAAGTTTCAGGGTATCCATGCTCTATTCAACAGTAGATGAATGCAAGTACCAATAAATCATTACGATGTTTGTATTGTCAAACAAGTAATGATCATAATGTTGTTTTCATAACTGAGTTACTGAACATTTTCATTCTAGGTCTTTTATATGTTCATGGCCAACGGGTTGCAAAAGATTACCACATATGCTAACTGAGTTGGTATCAGCAGATTTTGAAAATTGTCGACAATTTTGTACAGCGCTGAAAACCTCAAAAATGATTACATTTTAGGTATGACTTTTTCAGTGATGAAGCATGTGAGGCTACGTAGACTCTATCTATCGTACCGAAAATTCCTATAAATTCGGGATTTAGGATTTTCTTAATGAGTTCATCAATGCCAACAACTATTTTTAAGGCCGTTTATTGGTCAATTCCGCGAGGATGAACTTATGCTTGGGTTCTTTCGTCGATATGGTGTTACAGCACACACAGCAGATTCAATGTTGAATTTTCTAAGGGAATTTGATGATGATAAGATCATAAGCAGAGATCGTTAACCTTCGCAATGGCAGGACTTAACATTTCTTGACCATTTTATGTTCAAGCATTTAAAAAACGTTTACAGAGAGTTACGGAGCTACAGAAGGTTACACCAAATGCCGTGAATGAATCACAGAAACTTGGCAGCCGCTTTTAAAAATAGGAAGTGCAGGATTACTGTTTTTTTTTTAGAAATTGGTGATGGGTCTTTCGAGCCATATTGTTAGCAACAATCTCACAAAATGTTTTTTTTTTTTCATTTAAATTGTGTTATTATAGAAAGATATTATTGTAAGAACAAATCTGATGACAATATGTTATTTTACTCATTGAAACTGTTACTTAAAATTCTTTACTTGCAGGTTAAGTTTTGCAATATGAAAACGTACGTATAACAACAGTTTTTCTAAAAAATGCCGCATAAATAATGTTACCAACAAGCAGGTAACTAATTTTTAAATTTCTCCCGCAATTATAATATATTTGCACGCCACTGGAATTAGTCAAGAGTACATGAAGTAGTAAGCGGACAAGAACAAATCGGAATGAAGCTGCACCTTCAATGATTTTCGATTATACTGTATGTAACAAACGCAAATGTAGTAATGTAATCCCAAGAATTGTGTGTACTTTCAACTACAATTATACAGGATCTCCTGCAAGTAAAGGGACACAGCTTAACTACAGTTTCCTGAAGTCAAATGAGACCGATTAATTCAAACATACCTTAGTTTAAAAGTGCTTCCTTAAGAAGAAAATATATTTTGAACATTGGGTATATTTCAGAAACAAAATGACTGATCAAGCTGAAAATTGATACACTTCCATTTCATGGAAAGCCTAAGATTCTCACTCGTATAAGCATTACTGCATATTGTAGAGAGCTGTGTCGGCAGATTTTTTTGTATCGTAATTATTAATAAGCAGAAACTGTAATAACAACTGTGACCCTTTAATTTCAGGACACGCTGTGTATTTATTTCATTAAGTTGATATAACTTTTATTAAAATTTGCAAAAGATACAGAAAATCAACTATTTAGGTTCATTTTCAAAAACTGGTTAGGCATATTTATTAATAATGCATTTAGACCTTAGAAATGACAGAAGTTGATTGAAAATAAGGAAGTTTACCACAACCGCAAGAAATGGAGAAGACTGCTTTGACAAGCAAAAGCATACTTTAACATACGTACATTAATTATATTTCATATTGCTTCGTTTTGCAATTAGATTTCTTCGATAAACATGCTGTACATAATATCTGATAATCGCCACTTTATTGCTAGAGCATTTCCGACAAGCAAGTTAATATAATACAAAGTAATTGCAACAAAATAGAATAAATACCAATGAAGTTCTTGTTGGTAAAGTAAACACTACCTGATTAGTATTCTGTTTCAGAAAACAAAGAAATGCCTGTGGTGTGGTCTTATATATTCTAGATCACTAGACACTTGATTTTATAGTACTCGAAGGACCACCTTCCCATTAATATTTCGGGAAGGAAAAAAAATAACGTGTTTTTTTTACGGAATCTATTTACAGACTGGTTAAATTTTCTACATAAAATATATATCCTGTCGAGGCAGCACCCTTCAGCAGTGCGGGTGGGGGTTGCCGACCCAAGCAGGCAACTTTAAGCAAGGGCTTAAACAGCCTGATAGATTCGATGGTGGAGAGTTCTCCCATCTATGGAGCAGAAGTATGGGCAATGAAGCAAAATGCGGAAAAGGAAATTAACACAACGGAGATGTACTGTTGTACAAATATATAGGAAATGACTATGTTAAAAATGTATGCAAGTAGAGGGATTAGACACCTGAGAAGACTGCATGTAGAGTGGTTAATAAAAAAGGTTTGAAAATGGAAACCTGAAGAAAGGCGGAAGAGGGGAAGACCAAGGAGAAGTTCGAACATTGGTTTAGGATGGCTATGCACAACACAAACAGGAACACTATAGAGTATATCCCAAAACGTACCGGCGATATTTCAAGGATGAACTCCAGAACTTATTTAAAGTCGAAAAGTTCATATAAACATATGAACTAAACGTAATCGCTAACGAGTTCGCGCAGTTTTCTTTAATTCACTTCGTCAGCTGAGGGAACATGTCACTTTCAATGCAAGACATGCAGTCACCCAAGGTTACATCCATTACATCCACTTACATCATTACATCCATATCATCATCAAAGAATTCAAGCTCTAGGTAATGATTTTGAAGCTCGTTAGGATGTTGTAATTGGAAACAAAATAATCAAAACCTACCGCATATTTTACGGACCGATTAAGCTTCTTTGGCACGAGATGGTATCAGTAATGATAATAATTTTTATGAATGGATTGCAGAAAATTCTCGTTTAAGAAGACGATCACATTTTCAACATAGATTTAGTGTTCATGTGACAGCTGGTATTCTTAACGATCGTCTGATCAGAACATTTGAACAGTTTGCATGATGAGAATTACGAATACTTTCTAGAAAACTCTTTACCCTCATTACTGGAAGATGTGCCATTAATTATTAGACGTGCAATGTGGTATCAATACGATGGGGCACCAGCACATCAATATCTTGGTGTTAGAGCTTGGCTTAACGCACATTTTCTGGAAAGAAGGATTGGAGTAGGAGGACCCGTAGTATGGCCACCGCGTTCGCCGGACCTGACTCTACTAGATTTTTATCTTTGGGACCACATGAAACAGATTGTTTATGCAACTGATGTGCATACGGTACAAGAATTACGCCAAAGAATACAGCAGGCTGCGGATATTATTAGGAGTAACGCAGCAACCATGTTAAGAACGCAGCGATCTCTTCTGCGACATGCGGCTTTATGTATCGAACACACTGGAGATAATTTTGAACATTTCTTGTAAATAAAATGATAAAAATGTATAAAAAATATATTTTACCTACAACTGTTTGATTTTATTATTATTACGTAACTAAAATAGCCTTGACAACGGTTGGGAAGGAGACGTTTGTGCTTTCGAGGTTTCCAAAAAACACATGTGTTTTTTGTTTACAGAAATGTCAAATTGAATTACAGAAATGAATTAATATGCGTTTTTTTAATGGCGCCCAAAAACAATGAAGCAATCAACAAACCTTAGCAACGCGCTTAGCAACGTCGTAAAATGACGATTTGACGGGATAGTATCAATTTTTTATGAATTTTAATCACATTATAATAATTTTTTCAGTGAACAGTTGTAGGTAAAATGTTGTTTATATCACGTGCCGAAAACAATCCCACATACTCGTGCAGATTTCCGCACTCGGCCGATTGTATGTAATGAATTGTTTTCGGCACTTGTTATAAAAATAACTATATTTCATAAAATTCGTTAAACTAAAATTTTAGCCACATAAATTTGAAATAAATAATAACTCGTTAACTGTTACGTTTAGGACATATGTTTATATGACTTTTTCAACTCTAAATAAGTTCTGGAATTCATCCTTGAAATATTACCGGTACGTTTTGGGACATCCTGTATAGACGGAGTCTGTAGGAAACCCCCATGATTTATGTATTTTTTAATGTTAAGATATAGTTTGGCCTTTTTTACAATAGAATTCCTTACACATTTCTTTTATCTTCTGAGTATTCTTGTTTTTAATAAAATTATTTGCTTGTTGATCTAGATGTTTCAAGTTGACACGAGTGTATTTTTTATATGTACGCAATCTTCTGACTACTCTCTCTATTTTTTATTGTAATGGAATATCCTGTATAGTACTATTTTTTATCGTTATGGTTGTTTCTGCTGAATATTTGAATTTTCACTTTTAAGGAGGTCTAAAACATTTTAAGTAATGAAATGCTCACAATTTTGTAAATAGGTAGTTAAAATTATTATTATTATTATTATGAAGCTTTCACAGGCCTTGAGAGGCCCATCGTTTTGGTGTGAGACAAGGCTAATATTTTTATAATGTTTAACATTTTAGGGTAATAAGGTGCATGAGTTTAATGGTACGAAAGCGTAAGTTTGTTACCTCTTACTACTTATTACCGTTTATTTTCATTTTCTATTTCTGGTAATTTCCCCTCATGGCTCTTGTACTTTTAGAAATTTACTTTTCCCGCTTATATTGACATGATTGATAAGATCTATATCCAGATGGTTCGAGATTGCGCTTACGCAACAACGATTCAAAACAAGGGCGAATCTTAACGTATTGAAAATTTGTTAGTTTTGTAATTATTAATTACATTAATAATTCATTATTATTATTAGCCGCATAATCCCATTGTTGGGCAAGGGCTGCCCCCATATTGATGGGGGAATGCGAGAGTATAGTGATGAATCCTCGTGAAATAGAAGCGCCATGTTAATGCCACATTCGGATTACCAATTTAAGTTCTGACCCTGAAGACAACGCTGTTTAAATGTCCTGATAGTATGTGAATGAGCACTGAAGGAGCGCAACCCGGGGCCTTATTAAAAAAATTAAGGTACAATTCTACAGAACAGACATGCGTGATAAACTCACGAAACATTGATTATTTTACCAAAAAACCAGACTAATCAAGAAAAACATTTACTAGTTAAAACTTTTTTACGACCACTTTAACGTTGATTAAAACAATTAAAATAACATTGGGAAAAACAATACTAAATTACACATATAGTATGATTTAACTTGTTATTGTTTTAAGATAATTTAAATATTTAAATTTTCTGGATAATTTCATTAAATTTTCCTTGTTGTTTCAGCAAAATTCCGACGCCTTAAAATTTATCAGCGGCGGTTTTTAAGAACTTTGTAAAATTTAATACCGCGATATTTAATTTATGAAAACCTTCAATAAATTTGAATATTTATAAAAAGTATTCCTTTGTGGATTTTACACCGCACACAGAGCACTAATATTTTAAATGAGGCCAATTGCAATAAATCTCTTTAAACATTTCCCTTAAATTACCAGCCTTATTAGCGTGGAAGATTGTACATATCCTGCCATTGTCCATACCTGTAACAAAACAAAAACCTTATTAGTTACATTAAAATTAATTCACACAACAAAGCTTATATACAATTAGTTTAATAGCTCCGCACTTTCATAAATTTTTTGTATGCAAATATTATTTCGTATACCCATGGGTGGTCCATATTTACTCCAAACTGTTTAATTATGCTAATGCACGAATATCTACTTAAATACCCTAAATTTTCTGTATAATTTATGTACTTCCTGATGACTTTATCGCTGATTTATTCATACACTCAGCTGAGAGGTTGGCTATGGAAGAATTTAAAAAAGCGTTTCAGCATGACACACAGTTAGTAATGGGGGATATTATTCGAATTTATGAAACGTCCTCCCTTTGCATACACGATCTGACCCAGTTTTAAGTCAACTAATGTTATAGCGAGTTGATTCATAGACAGCGAAATTAAAGGGTAGGAGGTGTAGGTTGTACCATTCTAAAGCTTTTATATTCCAGCAACCGAGAGTAATTTAAATTTTTAATAAACATTGCAATAATATTTATTGTAAGCATAAGCAATAAAATACTTAGACATTGCTTTAAATTTTAATGCTAATTAATAAGGTATAACAGGCGACCGCAGGCGAGAGTTCAATGCTTCTGCACTGCCTTTCAAATTCCAGCACAAGTACTTGGTTTGTTTAATGACAGTTGCCCCTAGTAAAGAAAAGGGAAATCAAAGAGGTACTCTAACTAGTAACTGTATTCTGTTGACACTTGTATTGAGTCGTAACCATCATTAAAGTGTAGGTCCTCTATGTCGGTGGTACATTGAAACACGCAATATAGGCTGAAAATATTGCTATGCCTTTAAGAAACATTCGAAGAAGAATAACATAGATAAAATTGATTTAATTTATTCAGATATGTATGTATGAATCACACAGAACAAATATCATCAGAATTTCACTTCAAATCATGACATAACATCTTAAATTGTATCTATAGATACCACGAAGGAGATTATAACCTAACTGTTTAGGAACCCCTATTTTAATAGGTTACAAATTGCTGCGATTTCTCAAATGACCAGCGTTACAACAGTAGTAAAATGTTTTAGGTGTAAACGTAGAGCTTCTTAATAATAGTATATTATATACCTAGGTTGAGAAGTGAGCTATTATTTACCGAGAAATTTTATATCCTGAGGCGCGTAGCGCCGAAGGATATAATTTTCGAGATAAATAATTGCCTTCTCAACCGAAGTATATAGTATTTTTTTTACTACTAATAGCCGAACTAACACCAAAAGATCTTATTTTTATTTTAAAATTAGCCATTTCTCCTATTATTCAAACATATCGAAATATTAAGTAGCCTGGGGCTCGGTTATCAAGGCAACAAATAAAACAATTGAAACTGATGGGTTCCAATGAACGTCATTATTCTAAAATAATTGGAAGGTTTTAAGTAAAAGTATTACAATAAAATATTAAAATATGGCTGAGAATCTTAACGAACAAAGCGACAGTGATTTACATGACTTGTAATAACTGTACAATCAACTATTATTTTAAATGATTTTCATATTATTTGATAATTTTCATTATCTTTGTTAACCTAGGTAAATAATGAATTATTATTATTTACCTAGGTTAATAATGAACTACTTCTCATTCCACAAATGAGGTAAACAATAAGGTTTTCTCGTGTTAGTAGTAAAAAAAATATATTAAATATTTATTACATGTGAGGTTTATACTAAGGTTAGGTTTTGATAATGCTACCTGCAATCGTTAAACGCAACGTCAGCAGCAATCAATTCGACGATGATGCGGTCTAAGTCCGGTGAGATGACTAGGTACATTTAATGCATGTTAATACTCTCTCCGTTCTTTACATATAGCGTCCTTGTTTTAAAAGAATTATTATATTACTATATTCGCTTATAACTAGCCATGATAATCTGGCTTTTTGAATAATATAAGTTACATTTAAAGTACAAAAATGAAAATAAGCAAACGTAATATAAGGATACTATGTGTTTGTAAGCATGGTATTGCTATCGCCAGCCACAGTTCAAAGCGACAGAGTTGTATGTAGAAGGCCTGGGGTTCAATTCCCAATACCGGAACATTCTCGCAAGACAACGACAAACCTAAGAGATACCCTGCTAAATAAATCTTCTTCGGAGTAGAAGTTGTGAGATTCGTCTGGTATTTCCGCATCTGAACTAGATTCATTCTTCTTCTTCTCTTCTTCTTCTTCTGGTTATAGGCCAATGGCTTGTTAATTACAATGGAGTAGGTTCTATGAGTCATCTTTGCACGCATGCCAGACAGGAGGCTAGCCTAACCCGTCGAACAGAGAAGTTCCACTACATGGTTTACGATTGTCAAAGATGTTCGTATAGATTCATTACATTACTATGATTCGTAAATAGTGCAGTTTATGCCACCTTTCGGTTGTCACGCGAGCTGTCAAAGTTTTAGCGTGTACTCATTGACGGGCACGTGTTAAAAAAAGCCTGGACGCATACTCAAGGCATTCTACTAAGAAACGGTCGCCAGTATCCAATGCAGGGTCGCTTTCCCAAAACCGGGATCAGCGGCCTTATCCGCGCGAACTGAGAGCCTGAGCTGAAAGCTGGAACGTGTTCGGTGAAATTAGGGCGGGGGTCATGTTGTTTGTGTAAATCTACAGTTTGTGTACAGTTTTTCTCGTAATTGAACTCGACAATCAACTCCGGTAGTGTGTATACAAGAGTCAGTAATATAGTGGAGACTACCGTGTGGTTTCCTTCAATTTTCGATTCAGATAAAATTAACGTTCCATTAAAAACTTTGTGCCGCAGTTTACCGTCTTTGACGTTTCTATCACCTAGTTGCGTCAGTTGACTTCACAGTCTAAAGAAATATTGTGCAACCGGACACTATCAGCCCAGTGATGTTAGCCTAGCTGTCTTTATTTTTCTGGTCTAATATCCATGGGCGCGTCGGCCGAGCGTAAGTCAACAATCTGGCTGCCTCCACCTTGACACCGACTTATGGTAAAAACTATCAGTATCATTATAAACTATTGAAGACTGTAAACAATGATTATTTGTTCACTAAGTGTTTCGATATGCGACACGCAAAAATAGCTGTATTTTTAAGAAATAAAGCAACCGTCTGTTGCTAATTGTTCTGTAGATTTAATATTAAGTAGATAAGTATTGTGAACCCAACTGCTATTGACCATGCAACTCTTTCCTTTTCATCTTACCGTAAATGTGGTAGTCACTGGCGGCTCGAACAACAGGTTCGGATGTTATGAGGTCCTACTCTTGAGATATATAAAATAAAACAACATCAGCTCTAGTCCTCTTTTGAATATTTTTGGCGTGTAAATGCACCAATCTTCTATTTAATATATTTATACTATTGTCGGATTACCTGTGGCTTGTTCTTTTGTATGTTTTTCTTTTTCATATATTTTGTAATCAATATTGAGAT
The DNA here is from genome assembly GCA_014611495.1 of Limonius californicus. NCBI lineage: Eukaryota > Metazoa > Arthropoda > Insecta > Coleoptera > Elateridae > Limonius > Limonius californicus. Next base: position 10,703 of record JABXWE010011538.1, on the reverse strand, counting down.
GAAGAAGAAGCACAACAAGGTAGATTCGATTTTTCCTCCTTGGCCCTTTCACGCGGATCTTCGTTTAGCTCTGACTTGAATAGTACATAATGTAACGAGGTTGGAATGGAAATTCGATGCAAGTGGAATCTTCCGAACGCGAGCCGAAGGCGAGCGTGAGGAATCACGAGCATCGAATTTCCATTCCCAACCGAATAGCAGACTATATTTTCTCCACGACCACATGATATGGGTTAAATACAATAAAATTAATAAGATTCGGAACAAATATTTACAAAGGAATGGCAAAATTATGACGTTTCAAGTCAATTGTTGATCATGGATTCCTAGACTAATTGTTTTTTTTTTGTTATACTGTTACGGAATATTCATTCCATTACTAGTGATGGAATAAAATACATACAAAATGCATAAGCCGATAAGTGTTTTAGAATATTTCTTCTATAACAAAGGTTAGACTGTTAACTTGCTATTATCAAAATTGATTTCAGAATTGTGAAATTCCGTAGTGGTGGTGGAGAAAGGGCATTTCCACTTATTTTAACTTATTCTATGCCCATATCAATAAAGACTTCTTTATTCCGCGAACCCTTCCTTTTCACTGTGCTAGTCAAAGAGTCCGTTCAAACAGTTTATTGTTTGTTGACCCAGGAGGTAGTGCAGCCAATAAGGAAGTGTTTACACTTCCCGTGGTTCGGAGTTCACGTTCTTCTGACGGTTCTCTAGGTCTGTGGTACATTATAAAGCACAATCGCAATATCGCTCTCTCGTAAGATATAAAGCACTTGAAGAGAGACAACGGTTATAAGAGGTTTGTCAATTTAATTCCCGGATTGACGCTACACCACTGGAGTTAAGTCACGTTAAACGTATAACAGTATACAAATGTTCACACTTGTATAAATAGAGAGTGGTCAAGCGGAGACCAAACAGTTGTTAACTAACTGTGTAGAACGCTAGCAAGTACATCGTGATTTTGCCAGTTATCATGGAGCTGCAGATCAAGATTAAATGTTGCTGTATATTAGGAAAAACTCAAAAAAAAAACACGAAATGATAAAAACTGTAGGGTGATAACACGTTTACTTATACTAGGGTGTTTTAATGGTTTAAATGTTTCAAATATGGATATGAGGACGATCAAGTGATGCTAAAACCAGGCGTCATTCATTCGTTTGTTGATTGCTGAATTTCTTGAAAAATACTTGCAGTTAAATAAAATAAATGCATAACATTTTAATACTGTAATAGCTTGTCAAGCAATGTCGTGTTTAAAATCGCAAGTCACACGACATCGAACTGCAGTCTACGGATATTTTTATTAAATAACAAAGGCAAATTTATTCAAAGGTAATTGTGGGTTATTCATTTTTCAGATTTCAGAATGAAGTAATGCGACCTCGCAACGTTTATAAATGGTAACGCATGAATCAGGGCTAATCTACTACATTCCCGGGTCAGCATTACCGATGCAAGTAAAATGTCTGCATCTAAATTGCGCACGAAAAAGTGTAATTAGCTAATCTTTTCCGCAACATTTGAAAATGTACTCCATTTGTTAACGTCTGCCGCCATTTGCATATTCCATTTAAATATTCGTTTCCTGCCATTTATGGTGGCAATATGTACCGTGCACTTTCACAACAATTTAGCTCCTTGCATTTCATTCTACAAAATTACAGTTTGATGGTATACAGTTATGAGCTATCTAAAGCAGAACATTGGTTCATATAAATATAGTGATTTTTCGCTAAACACTGTATTACAAAATTCAAATCGCTGGGGTTTTTAAAAATCTTATTTCAAGGACTCCTTAATCAGCCTTACAATTGATATCTTATTGTGGATATAGGTTTTGAGTAGAAAATTGTAATGTTTAAACATGTTGGAGACTAAAACACAGCTCATATCGGTTATAGTGAAACCTTTTGGGATGCCTGCTAATTTCCCGTTAAAGCCACCAAACGTAATATTCCCGTAAACTTACTGGCAGATTTAAATCTTCCAGTTGTAACGGTATTTTCGCCTAGGTTGTCCGCAACCCATTTCACACTGGTCTCAGGAGTGTTTATTTGGAGCATTTACGTACTACGTATGTTTGATTTTAGAAGACAGGATTTCCGGATTGATTTTCTGCGTCTGACAGAAAACGAACGTGTCGTTGAATTGGTTTTCCTGTTAAAGTGTTTCACTTGGAGTTCATCTCAATTTTCTGGGAAAATCATAGATTATAACGTGATCTTTAATAGATTGTTTGTTACGTTATTGACATTGATCGTCGCTATACTCGACGTTTCGTTCTTTTTATGATTTTTTGTCGTGTCAATTGTAGTTACCGATTGGTGAGTTTTTCCTTTGTCTTTTAAGTTATAGCTGTCCTAACTTTTGCTTGTATTCGAAATTAGACAACTTGGGGACGGCGAGATTCGTCCGAAGATTTTGTACTTACAATTGTGATTTCAGCTGCTCGCGAGAACTCATATTCGAATTCCATCCAGCCGCCGCAGTGAAAACACGTGCCGGACTCGAGGCTGTCTTAGGAATTTCCAGTCCAGATTAACCAGGGAAGTGCAAATTTATGTTTAATTTTGATAGTTTCGGGGTCATTGTAAATACTCTTGTTTATTTGTATGAAATTATTTATACTGCGGGATAGATAAGAACTATGTTGTAATTGTACAGAGTGTTACGAATTATTTTACTGTCATAATTCTTTGGAATGTTAGTTTGTACAAGTATTAGTGTACACACACGGGAATTTCACTGTATATACAGCGTGAGTCAACAGGAGCGGTAATATTGCGTTTTGTTCGGGTTTCACAGCGATTTTTTGATTCTTTTATCTATGCTGTAATCCTTGAAAGGCCTTTCACGAATAGAGTGTAGGACGCGGTTTGAGGGCGCTTGTTTGGGTAGTGAAACGCAGTATTTTTACTTTAGCTCAAAGTCAGGTATTATTGGGGCTGTATTGAGTGATTGCACTGGCAGTTGTGTACCGATACAGGTTACAATTATAATTATATATATTATTGTTGCAAATTTGGGTTATATATATACATGCTACACATTTACTTTTTTTTGCTGATATTAAATATTGTTGCTGCAATTGGGCTTGTTATTTATTGTTTCCTATCATTGTATTCTGTAGTAACGAATTAAGTAAGTAATAAACTGTGGGTACGACTAACCAATCGACATCTGCGTTAATGGTAGTGTATTTTATTATTAGTCGTTGGCGCCCTTTTTCCAGGTAATTAACATAAAGTTAATTAATCTATTTATTCGAGATAAGTAGAGAACCGCCCATCTTCGATTGAGGTTCCGGGAGGCTATCATTAACCCATTATTTACTTATTTAGTGTGGAGAATTTCCCTTGGAAATTATCATCAGGCGTCACACAATATCATGTTCACTATTAACAAAAATATATTTCCACACTTAAACGTTGTGAAATTTTCGCTCTTTATTGTAGTACTTTTCTGATTATTAGTAGTGTTCGTGCTTGAAATCTTATACTTCTGATATTAGGTGTAAAATGATGTAAAAAGAATAAATATTTATACCTAAATAATTTAAAGCTGGATGATATAAATTAATACCCGAAAGACAATGCCACTAAAAATACTAAATAATAACAAATGTCAGCAAATAAAGACGCCAGTGCAAAAAAAATAGGAGCTGTTGATTCTAAAACTGCGCCTTAAAAGTTATTCCTAGCACTCCAAAAACTTATTTACGTACTATTTTTGCATTCCACTTCGGAAAGCAACGCTTAGCGATATTTTATCTCTTGAAATGTTTATTACCGACTATAATGAGCGAATACTTGTAGCAACATTTTTTGAATCAGCATATTTATGTTTCAATGGCAGAATTTTTTCTACCTTTAAAATAGAAATTTTGATGATTGTATAAACAAGAACAAATCAGAACAAAATAGGCAACCCTAAATACATATTAGCAGGTACTGCGATATTTAAACTTTTATTGATGATATTATGAATTAGAGATGCGTGTTTAACATGCTTGATAGTTTACTGGCATTTTAAATACTCTAAATTAGTGATGTATCGCTATACTACTATTTTATATTAATTGAAATACTGAAACTAGGACATTTGTAAATAATACTTTGTTGTCTGTAACACTTAGTTTGCTTAAAAGTTGTGTAGATTAAAATATTAAACAGTTAGCTCTGATTCATAATACCGTCAATAAATATTTAGATAGCGCAGTACTTTGTGGTAGGTATTTTGGGTAGCCTACTTTGGAATAGTAGGCTCGTACTCTCCGTGAAACACCAGGATAAAAAAAATACAAAATGTTTAATTAGAAAATGCATACACCTTAACAACAAAGTATTCAAATTAAACCACCGTACATAGCCTCTGGTTAAGCTCGCTAGACAGTTTTGCAGACATTGTAATTTTTGTAATTATTCTGTACAACTTTCTAGAAAGGTATGTTAATAAAAAACCTAACAAAGAAAGCAATCTCATATCTAGCCACTTTGTTTAATGCTTGTCTGAGAATATAAGGCATTTTCCTGAAGTGTGAAAGCATGCAATTTTCTAATGTTTTCCAAACAAGATAAGAACGCTAAGGACTACAACAACTATTGCCCGATCAGTCTGTTTGCCACTCTATCAAAGCTTAACTTATTGTTGGTAGAAACTAACAATATCATCCCATCCACTAACTTTGGCTTTTGAACGGATCATTCTACCCCTTGGCGCACAATCAATTCACTACCGTAGCTTTCCTAGATATTACTAAAGCATTTGATAGGGTGTGGATTGATACTCTTAAGTAAAAAATATTACATATTAATATATTCCAAGTTACATCAAGGCTGTATTATGCTCTTTTTGGATAACTGAACTTCTGTAGCCACAGTAAATGGTTCTATTTCCTCCATAAAAGCCATTGTACTGGGGTCCCACAGGGCAGCATTCTCCGGCCCAACATTATTTAACATCTATGTTCCTGGCTTACCTCCACAGGACGTTAGTGAAGTCGCAACGTATGGTAATGACACGGGGTTCGTTATACAAAACGACAGTAGTAAATAAATAGTAAATGGATATCTTATCAAAATGATAAACAGGATGAGAAGTAATTATTAGCTCCTCTAAATGTTGCAATAAAATATTCACGCTCAAACACATCAAAGTTGACATACAAAATACAAAGTGATTGGCACCAAAATACAGTGGATGGACAAAAACACCTGAGTAAAGTATCTCTGCTTACAGTTTGACACCAGATTCACTTGAAGTGCACACGTCAATAAGAAGCTAAATGCAAGATATGCAAGATATGGCACGCTATGTCCACTACTGAACATGAAAACTATCCTTCGGACTGACTGTGTAATACTATTGTATACAGAGTTACTTACGTAGATCACTAATCACTGGAGTTTCGAAATATATGCATTTGTATATAGTTTAGTTTGTATGCCGAGCTATTATATTTGATATGTATCCGAATTAGGTAATAAAAAACTGTAACGGGCGATTTCGACGCCCCGTGTATATTGCTGAGTTTGCTTCAAATTTAGGCAGGTGGATAGCGTGCTTCGGTTTTCGATTCAATTTTGGCTTCGCGCATGAGTAGCTTATAATGTTCTCGTAGATTTGGGTTTTCCGAGATAGGAGAGGGCATTCTCATTCTATTACTTGACAAGTGTGTGTAGCTTGATATTCATCGCGGTCAATTTAGACCAAGGATTTATTCCTAATTTTGTTGAAAAGTTCAAGTTTTAAGGGAAATCTTAACCTTGTGGTGCTAGTGAGATTTTCCCTAGGTTTTTTTAACCAATTTATTACACCCTTGAAGAGGTTTTTCTATTTGCCGATTTACATCTTTGGTAAGCTGAGAAGTTTGATTCTTTTTCTTTTACTTTATTTTGTCTCTTGTATTATTAGGCAATTTAGAGCTGCTGAAAAAGTTCGTAGCTGCGGAACAATTTCGTAACTGCGGAGGATTTAAATATCTACAAAAACACCGTTGCTGTGGAAAAGCAGTACATACTGCTGGAAGTTTTTTTTTATACCTACGTCGTAGAATTTGAAAACGTTTTCGAGTCGTATACGTATTCACCACGGAAAATTGCAAGGCCAAAATCCAAGAGCGAGTTTGGAAGCCAGATGCCGCTCAGGTGTGCGCTGTAATTGGAATTCTGCATCTAAAAGGTCTGTTTTAAATATTCCTTTAAAAATTCAAGGACTCTGAAGATCATCCGACAGAATACGACTAAATAACTATTGTTTCATACAATTTCAAATTATACCAGTTATATCGAACTAATTTTATAACTAAGAAAATTTTGTTTAAATTCAACACGTACTGTATTTTATAAATTTTGTAAACGGTCCGCATATTCCGAGTTTCTGATTTAATTATTATTGTTGTAAATCTTCAAAAGGGAGGATATTGCGTGAACTATATATTTTTTTTATTGTCGATGCGCTTATACCTCAATAGTAGGTATTCCATCCTTAGTTTACATAATCGAGATCTCGTTTATCGTGAATTAGGCGGGTTACGTATTGATTAATCATTTTGCGAAGCTATTTTGTGCTTCTTATTAATTTTAGTCCTTATTGACGCACTATCGTTTTCTCAGGATTCAGATTGTTCATTTCACGTATTGTTAAATCAGACAGGGACGTTTGTGGTCTGTTCTTTAATTAAACGATATTTATATTTATATTTGGGGCTAATTGGGGTCAATAAGTTTTGATATTTTATTGTAATTTGATTTACATTTAGTGATTATACTCGAGAATTATCCCAAGTATTTGTGTTTTATTGTGTCTTGTTGTTATATGAAAGACTTTAGCGTTATCAGTAAGGTAAGTCCGTTCTCTCAGGGAGATTCCTGTTTATCTACGTCATCTTCGAGCCAAGGGTTTATTTTTCTAAACAGGTTACGCCTACATACTTTGAACCCTTCCTTCTCCGACCGACGCTGGTCAAACCCTTGTTTAGATACCTGGACCTTACTGGTGTAGTCGTTAGATATTTTTTTGTGTAGGAAAAATGATTTCCTTCACTGTGTCGCCGTTCTTTTAGCTGGGCGTCAGAAAACCATTTCTGAAAATGTATTTTGCATGTTTTTCCATATTCTAAGAATGTACTGCATGTTTGCATATGCGTGCATATTTAATTAGATTCGAGCATATATACTGCATAATTTCGAATTTTTTACTAAAATGTAGTCAGAATCATACATTTTCTAAATTATTTCATTTTTTCTGCGAAATCTGTGAAACATCTGTTATACCTGGATTTTATGACAGATATTATACAAAGAATATTTTAGGCACTTATTGCAAAAGAAAATAGAGGGTTTATTCCAATTAGGAAATTGTAAAAATGCTTAAGTGGTACCTATGTAATCTTTCAACTTCTTACCTTAGGTTGTACCCCTTGCATTATAATGACATTGTCATCCCAGAACTGGTAGCATTTAATTTGATTTTGATTAATTCTCGAGTTGTTCTCAATTGGTGACATATGTACCTAATACACCGAAATCCTTGTAAAGGCTATTATTGTTATTGATGTATGTAATTAGTTTAGACTCAGTGGTAGAGAGCCAAGCTTTGGATGTAATAGTGCGAACGCTTCCCGGTCGCATTTCCCCAGGGTCGGAAATTTTTCTAATTCCCTGTGTGGTCGGTACTGGGTCCCGGTCTCCATTTGCCATTGGGGATCAAATTAATGGCACTCCTCGTATGACGATCGCATTAGAGGAGTAACAAGATCATAAACTAAAATATTCACACACAACAGCAGGTTAAGCATGGTTACGCACCAACACGGTAACTCGCAGAGTCGGGACCTGTTGTGCACTGCACAAACTAACTTAGCCTTGTCTCGCACCAAAAGCGATGGGCATCTAAGGCCTGTGAAAGCTTCATAATAAATAAAAAATGTAATTAGTTAATACAATAAAATATTGAATGCGTATTTTTATTTTTTTAACGAACAAAAGATTAATATTTCAAGTGCGATTTCCGAAAATTCTGAAATTGTACATAATTTTGTTGCATGTATTAATTTTTTATTGCATATGGAATGCATATTTAGGAGATTTTGTAGTGCATATAAATTGCATAGTCCTATTAAAGGAAGTTACGATAGGGTAAATAAAAAACTTTCGTTTCATCACAGTTCCTACAGAAATTCAATTTGAATAAAACTTTGCACTTACGCCAAATTTTACGTAGAATTTGATGTTGTTAGAATGTAATTACTATACGGCTCATAAAGGATAGTTTTGGCGGAGGGTGGAGGTGGTTTTCATGATAATTCTTAAATTTTCTTACGTTTTGAATGATTTGAAAATATTGGACAATTTTTGTTAAGAAAAGGTACTTCTATGTCAAATCCATAGACCCAACCGTTTTCCAGATAATTTGAACTGAAATGTTTCAGGGCACTCGTCCAGGAAAAATATATTTTGTTTTTAATAAAAAAGGGCATTTCTGTTAAAATCGAGTACAAACACGTTAATTTCTAAGTGCATTGTAGTGGTGGTAGAATATCGTTCACAACTCATAATGGTAGTTTTCATAGGCGGGAAGGTGCGTTTCAGAAAAGAACTGGAAGTTTTGTGAGTACAGATGAAGCTGGAGTTACGGAGAACGGGCCAATACATTTTCATAACACCTATCACCTGGAATGATGAAAACTCTCAGGTTGTAATGTAAACTAGACATCAATAATTTCGTTTTTCTGTTTATGTGTAGGGTGGAACTTTGGACGGCAAACTCATTGGACATTTCTTCTTGCCAAATCGGTAGAAAACGTTCATAGTATTCTAATTTTTCAAAATACCGATATTAATGGTAGGTTATATGGAGAACGGTACTTACATTTGTAATAAATGATTGGCTTGGACACTTGCAAAATGTGTCCTTAAGGCAAAGACAAATCATGTATTTTATGCATGATGGTGCCCCTCCTCACGTAGCCAGAGAAATTAGGCAACCTTTAAATAATGTTTTAAGTGACATTGGGGGGATTAAGGACGACTTAACGCTTGGCGTCCAAGATCGTCAGATCTCAATCCCCTAGGGCCTAGAATTTCACTTGTGGAGACATCTGAAAAGCATCGTTTATTCGAAGCTAATTTATAACGAAGTTCGGGAACAAATTGTAGTCAGGTGATCGGATAAGAAATATTTTATACATATTACGTGTATGTACAAAACGTACAGAAATGCCCTTTTAGCGACGTATTTATTAAAAAATATAATATTATTACGATAAATATTTCCTTGATAGGTAAGTGCTCTAACACGTTTCAGTTTAAATATCAGGAAAACGGTTGGCTCTAACGATTTGAAACAAGAATACCTGTTTTATCTAAAATTAACCAATCTTGTCGAATATTGTATTAACATACAAAAACCACTGACAATAAGAAAAGTTATCATGAAAATTACTCCTCACCTCCGCCAAAACTATTCTTTACGAGTTCTAAAATTTTGTTACACTATTTTTCACAACCTATATTAATTAACTATAATAATGATCGTGTATGTTACAAAGGTCACCTATAAATCTAGGAGCTGCATAATTATTAATATTGGAAAAATATACTTGCTCTTATATTCTTATACACATGTACTGAATTACTGCTTTATAACAAAATTTGTCTTTAGTTTTTGTCGGAATACTGTTGCAGCGACACCTAATTTTTCTGTCGTTTGGTCCTGCCTGCACCAATTTTCAATAACTGCGAACTGAGGATTTCGCTATAAATTAAGCGAACACGTGTCACGGTTGGCAAGTGCTGATAATGGCTTTGGAGGTGCTGATTGATCGGATTTCTCTTTTTGGGGCTCTTTCCCACTATTGCGTTCATTTATCCCGTTCTATGAACTATTTAGCTTTGTATGAAATATTTATTGGCGTTGAAGTCCCGAAAACCGATAATTTTCGGCTCAGGGAAACTCCATTGGAAACACCATTTTAATATTCAATTACAGCCACACATTACACAAGGATAACAGAAGCTGGAATACTATTACAACATCAACAATGAGGAAACTTCTTAAGTTGTTAGATTATGCAAAGCACTTATCATCTTCTAAAACTAATATAACTTGAGAAGCGCTTTAACCTTGGTGCGTCGTTCGTTTTGTCTACACACATAAGGTGTCCGGGTCCAAAACGACCCATTACGTGAAAATGACTGGTTAATATCACCTAGCTTCTTTTTTGTATTAAAATAAACATTCTATAGTGCACAAAGAGCAACCATTTATTTCGTAAAAGGAAATTGAACAATACTTTTCGAAACAAAGGCAAGAACTAAAAATAAACGTATACGCAAAATAGACAATGCGGAATGTAAAAATGAATATTTAGTAAAGAAAAGAACACTTAAATGAAATTTATAATTGACAGAAGAAAAAGTGAGTTTATAAAAGCAAAAAAATCATTTTACTTCTTTATAACACTGTGTGCATATTTGCTCTAAATGTTTCTTACAACAATAGTTTCCACACTTGCAGCACAAACTAGAGCACTTATTGTCTGTTTTTTTACACATATAGCATCTGCCCCTCTTTCTAGATTGAGTTGATGTTGAAGCTGCTTTATCTTGAACATTTGCTGTAGCAGATTTTACTTTTTCAACAACGTCCTTTGCGGCTTTGGTTCTAGGAAGGTACTTTCTTCT
>JABXWE010011537.1:0-13163 GCA_014611495.1 Limonius californicus | reverse complement strand
TATTCCTCGTTTTTACAAATTTTTTTACACTAAACTCAGTATGTATGAATTCAAAATAACAAGCTCTTTCAAAATCTGTAAAAATATATAGGGTGTCCCATTTAAATTAAAGAAGTTAATGCCATTTCCGGTTAAACCGGAAGTATATTATTAACAAAAAAATGTACATCAGATGCATTTTGTTCCATTGCACTTGCCTGCAAATTTTCATAAATATCGTTCTTTTCGTTTAAAAGATATTTACTTGGTTCCATACTTTATCTCAACCCTGTATACAAATTGGAGCGTTCTCGCCTCTATAAGCAACAGGGCGAAACGTTACAATTGTAGAAATTAATGTCATGCAAAAACTGAATATTCCTTTGCGATAGCCCTATCGTATATACATAAAGTGAACGCGGGTAACTGGGCCACATTTTTACACCACTCCGCATTTTACTAATTCTAGGAGAGGAAATTATTGCTTCTATCGAATGATATCTTGGGTAGATGTAATTGGTTGTCTCAAGTAACAGTTTTCTGAACTGTACAAGAATCTGTTACATAGTCTTATGGTATTTTTTTTTTAATTTTTTAGATAATGGTGGAACAACTACCCTGTATTTAGGGGTAACTGGACCAGCTTTACTGACCTGAAAGCATTGTAAACCTTAAAATATCTGAGCCATCCACTACACTTTAAGCTACAAGCCAGTTTTACCTAGAGGTTGTTATTTTAATAAATGCCAAAGTTACAAGAGATGTAATAAAACCAGGTCAGAAGGAGTTTATTCATATTTTTGAACTAAAACACAAGATATATTCAAATTAAATTGGGAACAATACTACTTATTGAAGAACATTGTTTGGCCATTTCTGGGACAGTGTATGACTCTATTGCTAAGAAGCTTAGGGTTAGCGATAATTTATACGATTTTCGACGCATAATAATCCATAATACCGGGTTGTTTAGGTCACTGAAAAGCAAACAGTCTACTGTTCAATTGACAATACTTTACCAGGATACTACTGTCCGTCGCAGTTTATAATTAGAAAATCCCCTTTCACAACTGCCACTGTTTGAATAGTTTCATCTTCTGACTCTTCGATGTTGATTTCATCCTCAGACTCACAAGTACTGGTAAAGTCATATTTCACAGCAGCTTTCTTACAGGGGCACGCTTTGCTTGTGACGTTTTCTGAGAAGCAATATCTCGCTGTTTCTGTTTTTCTTTTTTCTGCCTTTTTCTTTAACTCCTGTTCTTTAATCTCCTCTTTCTTTGCCTGAAGATATTCGGTTGTTGTTTTTATTTCTGCTCTCCAGCAAACCCTTCTTTTCTGCTTTGCTGAGGCATCAACAGTTGATGGTTTTCTTTGGTCTCTTAAAACAAGAAGAGTTTCGGATGAGTGTGCATTTGTACTCGGAATGTCATCAGTCCTAGGTTTCGAATGCCCCGGGATATCTTGCTGTTGGATTTGATTGACCTGCAACACACTTTCTTTTGGAATAGAAACAACAAGCTGATCATCGTCTTGCGATTTTGATGCTTGAGGTTTTCCTGGTTTTGCGTTTCCTTCATTACTTCTACGGCAGTTTTAGGTTATCCTGACCGTGACGGATATCCTCGAGATGACCATTGGTATCAGTTTTCGTCGTTGTCTCTTTTTGTTGCTGATATTTTTCAATGTCCTTTTTCGCAAACGTCCCAACCGAAATTTGCTTCTTGTTTGGACTTTTCTCTTCCTGATGTATAGACCAGTTATTTTGGCTCCATTTATAATATTATCACTGGACATTTTCTGATATTCTGAACTCAGTAACTGATTTTATCCTGTGGTAGCTTCCTTCTTGGATTGACTCCTTGCGATTTGCAGAGTTTTATGTCCCATTGTTTTTCATGCTTCTGAAAACCCCCACATCCAATGGTTGCAAAATATGGGTAGAATGCGGTGGTAGAATCAAAAACATAACTTCATTGCTGATTGCTAACTATATGAGCTCAGCTGAAATATGTGATACATGCCCATCCACAATTAGTCGAGGACATTTATCTGTCATTTTAATTACTGCTTCAATTGATTTTCAAAGCCAATGCAATTTTATAAATTATTTATACAAATTTTCAAATTTCAACAAATTTTTGGAAGAAAAAGGTGATATTATTTACCAATTTGATAATCTAATTTTTTGTCTATTTGCGGTGTGATTATACAATATGGCGGCCATAAGAAATAAAAAAGTTGACTATCGCAGTTTGAAATCTAGAAATTTCTGTCAATGTCATTTAACTCAAAGTAACTAAAAACATAAAGTTGCCAAGTTTGATTGAAATCGCGTCAATGTTAGGGAAGATAATTTATTTCCAAAATCACAATTTTCAATTTTTTCGTGATAAATCAAAGACCAATCAAAATATCCAGGATGTCAATCGCCATACAGAAGCGCAACTTTTCTCTAATTTAACCGACCTCCTATCTCTTAGCGTTTCCGACATGCCAATGGTGAACATCGAAAAAATCTCTACCCTGTATACGAGATTGTATTGAACCATGGTGATGTCTTCCAACCAGGAGAGTTGTTAGAAGTGTCTCGCCGCCAGATGTGCTAGTTAATTTAACACTATCTAGGGTGCACCTGCGGTCTAGCTTATGCTACGGCGCAACTAGTTCACATTCCAACTTAACAAGTCGAAGTAAATTATATCAGGTACGATACGACTTACACCCACCTATTGTCTTCCCTTGCTATGCAACATCCTACCAACCCAGTTACGCTGACAATACGCTCGTCTCAGAAAATTCAAGAATATCAGCAACAGCCAGCAGCTGCCTATACACTTTGACTTACGCGATCTTGAAATAAACAATCTACCTTTAAAGAAACCATCCACTCACCTTGGCATCAACATTGCTTGAAAGCAATTGTAACGGTTTGTAAGGAAAAAGTAAAATATCTCCGAAAATATCTATTTTAGGTGTAGGACAATATGCATAAAAAATGTGGAGAATTAACGTGCCAATTCAAAAATATAATAATATACAGATTGTTCTATCGGAAAAAAATGAGAAAATGCTCTTTGAATTAAATTACCTTTGCACTGGTGTATGAAACATCATGTATTGTAAAATAAATATTTAGTTGTTGTGTCGTTGTGGTACATCACTTGGCTACATAACTGCAAGATGTGTATTCTTAATTAATTGTAATACGCTCCAAATTAATTTGTTAAACCTTGCGCCGACCAAAATTATCACGTTTTTTAGATCAACTCGGCAACGCCTCGTCCAAAATCATTAGACAGAAGATCGTTGGATAGATCATTTTATGCCGAATTCAAAAATGTAAAAATATACAGGGTGTTTTACTTAAAAAATAATACCATGAAAATGTTCCTCTCTAACCAATTCCCCTGTATATTTAATATTATTGTACTATAATTATTTTGGAACTACATCACTAACCAAAAAGAACATTTTCCAAATAATCTTAGCAATACCAATATTGGACGGACTTATAAGCAACCCTGGATACCAGAAACTACTCGTTTGAAGGGAGAAATGGTTAAAATGTGATCGGTTATTATCGCAAACCTATGCATTCTCAATAGTGTACTAAGGAAAACTGCAAGAATACAGTTAAAATTAAGTATGTGGAGGTTTGAAATCTTCTCTAACATAATAGTACCAGACAAAAAATAAAGTTTGGCAAACCCCTTACCAGGGTCCGGGTTGCGCATATTCGTCGCCCGTTCATGTACGATCAGGAGAGTTAAGGCAGCGTGGCCTCCGGTCAGTACTTGGATGGGTGACTCGAAGGTTGCGTTAACGCGGCGCCTCTCTCCCACGAGGATTGATCACTATAGGAGAGTAGATCAACCACCCCCCTTACGGGAGAGGCCCTTGCCCAACAATGGGATGTTGCGGGCTAATAATAGTAATAAACCCCTCACCACCACGATATTTAGAACACCGTAAATACGTATATCAGCAATTTCCAATGGATTGTACTTCAATTGTTGACTTGGTGAAGGACTTATCTCCAGAGGTATTTCTCAGCTAAGTTATTTCAAGTTCCTACTGATGACGACAGCTTAGTTGCCGAAATACTTATATTCGTGTTCTAAGTATCGTGGAGGTAAGAGGTTTTCCAAACTTTGTTTACATAAACCACCGTCTCCAATCAATTCTACCTAAGACAAAAAGTATTAAATATTAGTCATATGAGATACGACCTGCTCTAGTTCCTTATGTGTACGGGTCCGTTGCTAATAACTGCGATTGTTTACTAATCTTTTACTTTGGAATAATTAGTAAATTTATCTCAATTATTGAATTAAAAAATAATAAATATGTTGTGGGTAGTGCTGGTGCATTAGCGTGTTTGATTATTTATTTGAAAGTAATAAAGCCGCTTAGTTATTGGAAGGATCAAGGAATTCCATCAAAAACCATGGCCTATTGTTGGAAGTATGGGTCCAGTAGTTTTCAAAAGCAAACCGTTTATTGACCTTGTTAAAGCTTGTTTCGTAAAATTCAAAAATCTTACCAGATTCGTCAATCTACTTATTTGGATATTACTAGATCAGTTCCTTCTTTAAAATATTTCTCCCTACCTTTTGTGGGCCCTCTATCTGTTAAACTAAGTAACATTTTCAAACGTGTCAATATAAAGATCTCTTTTTCCGTACCCACCACTTTAAATAAATTACTAGTACGTAACAAAGATAAAATAGAACTTCACTTGCTTTCAGGTGTTTACAAAATTCTTTGCAACAGTTGCCCGGCGTTCTATATAGGGCAAACTGGCAGATCCTTTACCACGAGGGTAAAGGAACACAAAAATATAATTAAAAACAATTTAGTTACTGTTGATCCGAATATTATTTTTAAATCTGCGTTTGCTAATCATTGTGTCAGTAAAAACCATAATATTAACCAAACTTTAGATTTCGAAGTGTTACACATATGCGATAAAGGGTTACAATTAAATTTACTCGAGATTTTGGAGATTAATAAAGCGTTGAAAACTTTTAAAGACAACCCTGATTATATTCTCAATGATATAACTTTTAACAATCTTCCCTACATATTTAATAGTTTAATGTAGCGTGTTGATTTTTTTCTGTTCCTCGGGATTTAGAAGTTTGTTGCCTATTTTAGTGTTATATTTAAAATTATTTTTATGTTATGACAGATGTTCATTCCCTCTAGTTTAGGAGTTTAGTACCTCTTGTAGGTAGTCAAGTTTCACACCTTTGTAGTTTGCTTTTGAATTTTGTATTTTTGATGTTTAGATGTCGCTAGTTTCGGCATCTTCTTCACGAATTTGTATTTGCACATGGCTGCTTTGGTCTTTTGATATTTAATTATTTTTGATCATCTTGCCCTAAGTATGGGTTTTTTGCATTTCAAATTTAAAATGTAACTTTACGCGATATATTAAGCGTTTTTAGAATTATATTTAGTTCCGACGTCGGTTTTTAATTCAGTTTTTGACTGATGAATTATTGTTTGGTTATGATTCACATTTATTTCATATTTTGTTAAAACTTTTCCTACTTACTTGGTAAGTGTATACTGCTTTTTCTTTTTCTGACATTGTTTAGCATTATTTATTACTTTGTAGTCTGAAGATGGGGCGCTGCCGCCTTGAAAACGTTAACGAATATTAATTTTTATTTCATTAATCAATATATTACGTTGGTGGGATTCGACTTTGTTTTATTTACTACGTTAAAACTAAACGAGGTAATGATAGCGGTAAACATGTTAACGGAAAGAGAGGGATTGGTGTCAAAGGGGTGTTTAAGCGCTCGTCAGGAGGGGTGTGAATCGATTATGTTGATTAAAGAACGTATTAGAAATGGTGAAGAAATAAATGGGTATGGGGAAAATGAAAATGTACTCGTGAAGAGGATAGGGAATCAGGAATTGTACGTAACAACGAAAGAACATCTGGTGGGCATTGCAAAATATTTCCACGAAAAATACGATCACATTGGTATACGGAAGACGTGGTTAATGTGTAGGGAGAGTTATTATCGCAAAAGAGATTTGAGGGTCGTAAAAGAGTTGATAAATACGTGTCATTTGTGTTGTTTGGCAAAAGCTAAGAATTTTATCAACGTTAATGAGGTAAGAATTTCGAAGTGGAAGGTCCACTTGACTTGATAGCCATAGATTATTTGTCGAATTTGGTCAAGAGTAGAGGTGACAAACACATGTTGGTAATTGTGGATGTATTTACCAAGTTCACGAAGGTTTATCCCTGTAAAAAGAATACTACGGTAGGGTCAGTCGAACTCATTGAAAGGTTCATCGAGGAGTATAGTAGACCCAGAAGGATCTTGGCAGATAATGCTACCTACTTCACAAACCAAAGGTTTAAGGACCATTTTACAGGGCAATGTATAAAAGTCAGCTTTTGCAGCATTCGGCATCCGCAGGAAAATCCATGCGAGAGATATATACAGGAGGTCAGCAAATTCTTAAGGATATTACACCATTATGAAGGACATACTCACTGGAGGGATTACGTGACAAGAGTTGAGAAATTTATCAACGAGGTGCCGTCGACGGTCACGGAGGAGATTCCGTATTATCTGATGACGGGTGTTGAACCTCCAAGGCCATGGCAAGTGAACGTTCAGGAATGAGATGAATTCGATACTAGGTTAGACAAGGTTATAAGTAGAGTAAGGGAGAAAAGAGAGAAATATGTGAGAAATGAGAACGTAAAGATAAAAAGCCATACGTGTTTTAATGTGGGGGATCTTGTGGTGGTGAAGCATCTAAGAGTAGCAAACAGACAACGCAACATAAATGCGAAATTGTTATTACCATTTGAGGGTCCATTTCGAGTAGGTCGAAGGTTTGGGGATAGTTATGAGTTGAGACATTTAGAACAGGATCGAGTGAGGGGTCGATTTAACGTGAGCCTCATCTACAAATACGGTGGTGACGGTTAAAACGAAGGACAAATGGGGGGTTATGACAGGGTAGGATGTCTAGATAATAATGAGTAGTTATGTGTTGTGTTAAGACATTATGATTTGTATAAGTAGTATTAAAGTTTTGGAAGAGTATTCCGAGCTCGTGTTTTGAAGAACACAGCTCACAATCTCTTCGAGAGGGAAATGCTATGGTAATTTTATGAGCAGGTCGTAGGTGTACCGTCAGTGCACTGCATGTAAGTGTGTGTAGATATTTTTACTTATGGATCTCCTCATTAGGTATTCATGTGCTAGTAGATTTGTTAAATGGTTGTTCTATTGGAGGTAGCGTTGGAATAATCAGGTTCGCATGGCGAACGTGAACATATTCATGTGATCGAAAGCGTGAGCTCCAATAGGGCAATTATTATAAAAGGAGGGTTGTTATGGTTATGGATAAATAAGGATGAAAAATTATTCGAATTCCAATATTTGAATCAAGCGGAGGTGTGATCAGGCTTCACCTAGTAAATCACACCCGAGCAAGCAAATTATATTAAATTAACATACAACCAATCATATTTGGCACAATACATTTCATATGTTGTAAGATTTGTTCAATTAAACGAAGTTATGGTACAGGCAGTTTTACTGAAGTGTTTGAGTATATTTAGAGGTACAGAAGCATAAAGGTAGCTACGAAACCCTGAGAAGAGAAGTTTAAGCCGAGGTGAAACAGTAAGGTGAGAGTTCATTGATCATTGAGTTGAAATCAGCTAGTACAATCAGCTAGGGCAGTTGTACATAGCAATATATATATATACAGGGTGTATCATTAATATTGCGAAAAAATTCAGGGTGGGATTCCTTGCATAAAAATAAGAATAAAAATTCATATAAACATGTTTCCTAAAACGCCTGGTTTCCGAGATACAGGGTGTTGAATATTATGCAATTGAAAATAAAACTTTTTTGTTTCCTCTGCATCATCACTTGTCGGATCACTCTATCGAGAGTGCCATTGACTTTTCATATGAAAGTCGTTACTTTACAGCGATTTGACAGTTGTTAGGTTTGTTTTTCAAAATGAATTACGCAAATAGTGAAATGTGCGATATGCATTTTTGTTACGGTCTTGCCAACGGTAATTCATTAGCAGCCAGACGTCTTTATGAAGAAAAATACCCTAATCGTGTAATACCACATCATTCGATATTTTCTCGTCTGCATCAACGTCTTAGAGAAACTGGAAGTTTTCGAAAACTTACCGCTGAAAATGGGCGACCTCGCGCAGCAGCAACTGTACAAGTGGAAGAAGAGGTGCTCCACGAAATTGACAAAAATCCTACTACAAGTACCAGGAAGATTGCTGCAAATGTAAATGTCAGTCATATGACAGAATCAACTTTTATACCCCTATCACATTGAACGAGTGCAGGCACTTTTACCAACTGATTTTCTTCCAAGAGTAACTTTTTGTCGATGGATGCAACAAAAAATTGCTGAAAATCCACAGTTCGTTGCATAAATACTGTTCACTGATGATTCAAATTTTTCCAGAGAAGCCATAATGAATTTCCACAACAGTCACCAATGGACTGATGAGAACCCACATGCAATAAGAGCAGGCCGCCATCAACATCAGTTTTCAGTGAATGTATGGATCGGAATTGTCGGAGACCACTTGATAGGTCCATTCTTTTTACCAGCGAGGTTAACTGGAGCAATTTATCGCCATTTTCTTGAAGAGGAGCTGCCGATGCTATTGGAAGACGTCCTACTGCCATTAAGATTACAAATGTATTTCGTGCACGATGGAGCTCCGCCTCATTTCAGTTTAGTTGCTCGAGAATATTTGAACACTGTGTACCCAAACCGTTGAATAGGTCGAAGAGGCATACAACCCTGGCCTGCGCGATCTCCGGACTTAAATCCATTGGATTGGATTTTCCTCTGGGGTCACCTTAAACATTTGGTTTATACGAACCCGATTGAAACGCTCGAGGAATTAAGAAATCGTATAATAGCAGCTTGTCAAACAATTCGTCACACACCCGGAATTTTTGAACGTGTTCGCCAATCAATGCGTCGCAGATTAGAAGCCTGTATTGATGTTGGGGGTAGTCATTTTCAACAACAGCGACTTGACAGCCACCTATTAGATACTACGATTGAAGTCATAATTTGTGCAAGCAAAACGTGACAGCCACCTACTAGATTTTTTCGGTTCCATTTGCAGAAGATCCGTTCATGCAGGATGTTGTATTTTATATTTTATTAAGAAACTATTGCTTTTACGGAAACAACACAGAGTTAAAAAAGTTTAGCACTAAATCATTCTTTTTAACAGTTGGTAAAAAATGGAATAGGGGTTGCATGTTTCACCCCTTTAAAAGATCACATCAAAATTTACAAAACGCTATAGGTAGCGTTTTTATTGGTAGAACACGCCCACAAAATGCCATTTCTTCAACTCTTCAACAATTTCACAAAAGAAAAAAAAAACTAATTTTTTTTCTCATTTTTGGAAGCATGTAACTTTTTAAGGACCGGCCTAAGAACTTTTGTTTACATGAAAGACCCCCTTTAATTTTCGACAAGGAATCACCCCCTAAAAACTTTCGCACTTATTTGGAAACACCCTGTATATGTCGAAAAGATAAGTTTTGTTAACAAATTATTTTTTATTTACAGTTGCACTACGAAAGATTATACCGGGTGCCACGGAACTGGACATTTTGTCCACCACTAAAGTTTGGTTCCGGAAGTCTGCAGAAAGACTCAAGAAGTCTTTATAAAAATTCTGGTATATGATATGTTAATAATTTATTGTATTTAAAATAGTTTTATGATAATAAATGGCAACTTTTTGTACACGCTTTTTTTATTTACACATTCTGAAAGAAATTGTACCTTCTTGAAATGCTACAATGAAATGCTATTTTTGGGTATGCCGAGGAGGTGCCCAAATTATGATTTTCAAGATTAACTTTTGGACATCTTTTATTGTTAACCAAAAGATGATTTTCAAGGTTAACTTTTGGACATCTTCTATGGTTAACCAACAGATGACTTTCGAGGTTAGCCTTTGAACATCTTTTATGGTTAACCAAAAGATGACTTTCAAGGTTAGCTTTTAATATCTTTTATGGTTAACTTTTTACCGACTTTATGGATGCCTTAGGGTTGCCCTATGGTTAAATCATTTGTGACATAGTTAACCTATAGGATATCTTTTGGTTGACTATTGGTGACCTTGTATTTTTGAGAGGTTAACTTTTAGTTATCTTTTGGGTAACTTTGGATATGTGGGATGTCATTTTGAAGGAGAAAAACTTCGTTTTCCTCAAGAGATAAAGAGAATGTATAATTTATATTTTCAGTTATTTCCTCCACATTAACATTGCCAAATGGGTAACACATGAATGTAACAATTGGTTCTAGTCTAGTAAATTCTTGAAAACGTCTCTCAAATTCGGAGTGAAGTTTTATTATTTCATCATAATATTTGTCTTTGTTTAATGTACCGCCGTTTTTAAACCACTCGTCAGAAATATTTTTGAAATTTTTTAGTTCATTCTTCATCAACTGGGAAGATATTACCTTTAACTTGTTTTTGAAAGTATTAGCAAATCCAATCAATTCTACTATTGTTTGATTTTTCCTTGCAATTGTAAGTTCAATTCATTAAGATGGCTTGTTATATTAACAACAAAAACTAAATCCATCAACCAAATGTCATCACTAAGTTCAACGTACGCTTCATCTTCTGATTCCAAAAAATCTTTTACCTCTTGTAGTAGGTCCCTGAATCTTTGTCAAAATATACTCCGACTTAACCAACGAACATCTGCATGCTATAACAATTCCCCGTAAGCAGATTCGTTTTCTTCTAGTTGGGCCCGAAACATTCTTCTCTGAGATTTCTTCCTCGAATTGAGTTCACAATTTTCATACGGATTCCCATAATATGTTTCTTTTAGTACGCACGTCTTAGGTCTTAGTAAAGACGGTCACCCCAAAATGTCTTGGTGGTCCACCGGTCGATCGCGATCGACTTAATGCCCACCCCTGTTCTACATCCTTACCAACTTCAGCGCGTGCAAGGTCTGACTCCGGATGATTATTTATGTACCAAGATTTAGTTTTTGCCATTGGTTTGCATAGAAAGCAGTAGTATTAAGTTTATTAATTCAATGCTATTTACTGAAGAAGTCGGTTTTAACAGAAACGGCATAATCAGTTTTTCTAACTACCATCTATGTGCAGAAGAAAATCCTCACGGTTTCATACAGAGTAGAAAACAACAGGGGCTTAGTATTAGTATTATCGGTGGTGACCTGATAGGACCACACCTATTACCTAATAGATCAACGGGAAGTTAATAACATTTATTGAGTGCTTACATCGAATAAAACGTATTACTTTTTTAAGGAATATTCAATAGAACAAAATAAACTGCAAGTACAAGCATCATATAGTTCCAAAAATAGGGAACGATATTTGGGCAATATCCTGTATATTTTTTATTATGAAGCTTTCACAGGCCTTAAAGGCCCATCGCTTTTTGTTGTGAGACAAGGCTAAGTTAGTTTGAGTAATGCACAACAGGGACACATACCAGAACAAAAAAAATTATGCGTATACCAATGTCCGGAAATAGATTTTTCAAAAATAAACATTCTTTTGCTTGTAAAAATTGTTAATTTTAGTAAATAACAATTGCATTAAATATTCAAGATGCTCCTCTTGAACGTGTGCACAACATGCAAAATGTTTTACCATTGATTGTTGAACACGTTCGGTTGCATAAACAAAGTTTTTGAATTGACCCCAAACATAAAAATTCAGCGGATTCAAATCAGACAAACGTGGAGGCCACACAGTGGGACCACCTTTACCTATCCACTGCCCACCAAACAGATCGTTAAGGAACTGTCTTGCTACAAGATTAAAATGAGGAGACGCCCCTTAGTGTATGATCCAAATGCGTTGTAGTGTGTCTAGTGGAACATCGTTCAATTAGTGAATGTTGAGCATGTTTGAATTTTCTTGTCCAGTTTCGAATGAGATGATGCATGTAGGGTGATTATTGCGCAAGATTTTCATTAAAGCTCCTGACACGATGGCGGCAACAACTCAAATATGCAAATTTACATATTTTACCTGCAGTATCCGCCGTTGTGACAAGTGAAAAGCAAAGAGTATTGCGATAGAAATAATAAAGATGAAGCTTATAGGATTTTGGTGGAAAAGTACAAAGAATTTGGCGAAAATGCCAATAAAGACAAGGTGAAAAGAAAGTTAATAGGCTTAAGCATCAATCTTTGGGGACACACGCCATTTTTTGGCGTTTTGCAAATATAAATTAATGCAATTTAGCGAATACATAACGTTTTGCCATACAGTTACGGAACCAAAACTTGCGTGTCGGGTGAGCTTTAGAATGTAATCATTTTACTGGTCTTAAATTATTATTTGCTCTGTTTTTTACAAAGATATCGTTTTTCATTAACATGAATTAGTTCTTTGCTCTGGATTTTCATCATCATCATCATCATCTGACATGGAGCCGACTCGAGGGTCAATCCTGGATACGCCAGGCCCACCCCATGCCAGTAAGGTGGATGGGAATTTATGGGATAGGGTGGGGCATTGCACAACGTTAGCATGTCTGCAATGCATACCGCAAGACACCGCTGCTGCAACACCGGGTAGTTAGTAAACTACGCATCAATGGGTGTTGAGTACGTAGCCGAGACCGTTATGCTCTTAAGCAGTTGAACCTACTAACTTTGATAGCAAAGTTTCACAATGTTCTGATTTCACATTTATCTCGTCTTCTAAGGTTACATAGTGCACCTATCTTAGTTTCCTAGGAAGTAGTAGCTTCTTAAGAGGTACTCCCTGACTTAGTTAAACTGCCCTTTATGCTATGAGACTTCTGAGCCTAATAGCCTGGGGATCGAGATTTACAGTGTTCGGAGGTCTTATCTAGTTAATGTGGAAGGTGAACAGAGTGCTCCTATCCTAGGTGCCTAATGACTAACTAACTACTGGAGATTTGCCGCCCGGATTTCCAGTCGATTTCCATTGCAATGGCCGTTTGCTTCGGGATTGAACGTTCAGCGTTTCCCTAGCCGTCCCGTATACTCGGCTTACCTCTCGTCGGACATCCTCTCCTCTTCGCGCCCATTCCTCCCATGTCTCTGAAGTCCCTCTCCAATGACGTCTTCCACGTAGAACACGGTC
>JABXWE010011536.1:0-11897 GCA_014611495.1 Limonius californicus | reverse complement strand
GTAAGAAATACAGTCCTCAAAAACACTAACACGAACTTCCTATAGTGCTTAGTTTCCTCACACGAGACACTTAAAGAATATTATACTTGGCAACGTTGACGATGTCTTTGTATTTATGGAGAATTTAATTAGTAGGCCGACATTACATGATTAGATTTTGACAATTAATGTCGAAAAACAAATTTTCTACTTTTCATCACAATACCATGGCCTTGCACTGTTGTCAAATGTAGTATTTACGAAATTTAACATTTTTAACAGTACTTCCAGAAGAGCAACTAGAGCGTCAACTCAATATTAAACTTTACATAATCAAGTGGCAGTCAGTCACTTATCGGCAGATACGTGCAACATTAAAGTTCTCGTTATTGTTTCCATGAAATTCTGTTTTAAAGATATGAACTTTAACACTCTCGTACAAGAAAACTAAGCTCCAAATACCTACTTTTTGAAGATTTGTATTAAGCATTCATAAAGGAAAAATTCTACCTGAAGCTTTTAAGGCATTTAAAGGACACCCTGTATATATACATAACTTATGTATGTTGCTTTTTAGTTTTACTTGACAGTATATGAAAATGTATCTAGACAATATGGTTTCATCTAAACTTAAAAATCTGGAAGTAGTACATATTTTCGAAGCAGTTTTTATTGAAAACCACATGAATATATTATTTCATGGTATTTGTAAGTATAAAAGCAAAAAGTACGTGATTAAAGTTGAGAGATTTCTGTCGTGAAGGTTTCAAATTAAACTGAGATATCCGAGATTTGATCAAGAAATTTCTGGAGTACGCATTTCAATATACAGCATGTGATGGGGAAAATAGTTACACAATATTGGAATATCATCATTTACGAAGTGACTGGGATGCCGTGTTCAAACGACTGAGATATACAAAATGCGGAAGATCGTTCAAAAGCGATCTCTAAAAGTGCATACAAGGAGAGGATTCTAGAAGTATAAAAAGCATTGGCAGCGGTGTGTCGCTGCTGCAAGGGTTTGCTTTGAAGGCAACCATATTGATTTAGAATACTATGTTATAAATAAAGAGTTATGACGCTATTGAGGGTATTTTTTGATCAAAGTTTGTATTTTACCTAATACATTAATGAACTTCTGTATTAATTTTTGATTAGATTCAGTTGTGATGGCATTCGAATATTTGTTTTAACTGATAACAGCAACCTTGAATGCATTTTAAATTTTCTTTTAATTTTTTAATGTAATATTGAGTTGTTGGAATCAATAAAGCAAAAAATGTATATGTATATAATGTATATCATACCATTCATTTTCCGAAATCTCTTCAGTTTGCGTGCTAACATTAACTGTACTCATAGCGAAACAGGCATTATTACGATTTTTGAATTGTTTTTACAAACCGTACAGATTACACTTCCACATATTCAGGCACCAGTTATTCGAAGGCATTCTTATCACAATGGTTCTGTATAATACACAATTAACAATGCGCCTGCTCCTACTTAACAGGATAATTACTCTGGCCGTCGTCAATATTATGAGGACGTTGTTGGAATACAAAATGCTATTCTAACCCACGCAGGCTAGTTGTTTAAAATTACTAACAAAGAACCACCTAAAATGAAACTCGTTATACGATTTAATAAGTTAATTTAAATGATGCGAGCGAATTGAAGAAATAAATGTCGTTAAAACTCACTCAACTTTTGCTCCTGTATGGTATTACGCCAAATCAAATGAATGAATTGTGAAATCAACTCTTAAAATAGTAGTAGAAAACGTAATTGAGTAACTAGTAAATATTTGGCAGGATATACCTACAGGCGTCAAGAACCCTCTTTGGATGCTGAAACGACGATTTACTTCAGTTTTGTCGTTGGAAATCAACTATAATTGGTATCAGGTGTTACTAACCAAAACGTTCATTAAAACTCTAAATACAATCTTAGAAGTAAATGTATTAAGATTTAAGAGACCAACTCGTTTTCCATTCGACTATTTTATTCTAAGTTTTGATTGTGATATCAGTGTAAATCATATTTACTGGATTTCCCAGGTTTTCTGAAGTATATGAAAAGCGCTTGACAAATTACTATTTCCATATTTAAGTTTCCAGTATACTTAGGCCTGAGATGCAAGTTACTTTACTGTTATTATTTAGTACATATTGGTATCGTTTAACCGAAAAGAAAATAAAATTTAGTACCAGTTCTTCCATTAAATAGCAATAGGACTGTTTGTGTAGTGCATTACTCATAAATTTAATAGCTTTAGCTAAGGGCATAATTAAAGTCGTATCTAGTACAATACCATTAAACATTAAAAATGCAGCAACTCCAACTAATATTATCGATATTAGCATTAAATACATAACAAAAAATAAAGGATTTGCCTCAACTAGAACAAGACATGTCGAATGTTTTTTATAATTCTACCTAATTTGTATAGCAAAAATATGTTTTTAATTAAGCGACACTAATAATAGCTAATAAGAAGAATACAGTTTAAATTCTTAATCAAAATATCTTCAGA
The DNA here is from genome assembly GCA_014611495.1 of Limonius californicus. Taxonomy (NCBI): domain Eukaryota; kingdom Metazoa; phylum Arthropoda; class Insecta; order Coleoptera; family Elateridae; genus Limonius; species Limonius californicus. Next base: position 9,379 of record JABXWE010011536.1, on the reverse strand, counting down.
ACGAACAAACTGAAAAAAAATTATTTCTCTTTATTTTTGAATATGATTCAGAAAATTAATTGGCTGTTTTTGGGTTTATTTAGCAGGTATCCTCATACAAGCAACGAATTGTGTACTAGTTGCCGTTTTAATGAATTGTGTATGGTGTTTGTAACGGCGATAGTCAACATATACAGGGTGGGCCGTTAAGTTGTTCCCTCTTAAAAGTGGTTGAAGCAACCCAATATACATGTACCACAGCTACTGAGATTATTGCATTTTTTATAGTATCTACGTATAGAATTTGATCATTGGTTACTTTCTTCCAAGTTGGTCTTTTACTGTAGTAATTAACAGTTTTATCAATATTGATTATGTTAGTATTTAACAAGAAAAACACCCATTGGTGCAAGCGTTCTACAGTAAAAAATTAAAAAGTGTCGGAGTACACGCCACGGCCATTCCATTTTGCAACTCAAGTTCTTTTACTACCGAAGTTCTGCAGCTGCAATATTTCTTTAATGGTACCCCAAAAAGTCTAGTGGAATGCTATTGCAATTTGTTGGTGGCCATTGATGAGCAGCTCCTCTGCCAATCCAATTTCCTCAAAATACGTACACTATATCAGTAATTCCTAACAATCCAACTGCAGTGAACAGGACAGCCATCTTGTTGGTACATATGTATGTGTTGTACTTTGAATTCTTCATCTTCCAACGATCCGGGTAAAATGTTTTGTAGAAAATCCAAGTAACGTTGTACAGTTACATTTTTATGGAAAAACTGTCGTCTAAAAATATAATTTCCTACGATGTCACAACAAAAATTTTCAGAAAAAACTCTTTTAAAATAGGGGCACGTATCCTGTGTGTAGGTATGCTCTGTAGATAATAGTGCAAGCTACGCCGATTTACTTCACCAATGTTTGAGAATTTTGCCTTATCGCTGAACAATATACAAGAAAAGATGGATCCAAAAGAAGATGATCGTGAAAGCAAAATGCAATCTTCTCTGAAGGTCATTTTCAAACAGTTCAAAAGTAACGTAATATGGTTGAAATACATTTGCTTCCAGAATTCTAACTGAACTTCCACTAACACCCTCATTTGTGCTTTCAGCTCTTTCATTTCTATGAGCATTCTCATTCACTGCCTCTAACACCGCTAGTTCATTTTCCATATTCGAAATTGCCCTGGGTCTGCCTTTTCTGAAGTTAACAAATCTGCATCCGTTTTTTAAAGAAGTTGCAAAGTCACTAACTAATTTTTCAGCCGGTGATGTTCCAATTGGGTAGCGCCTGATACATAAATTGCGCTCACAAAACCAGTTATTTGAAAATATCTTGCTTACAATTTAAGTTAATTGGCAGCTCCTCTTAGCATTGTCATAAGTAGGCAGCATTGATCAATTTAATTTAATTTAAGAAAAGGTGATTTTGGTTGCCATGTTTCTGTTGTGTTACACTAACGGCTTTTAAGGGAGGACAACTTAGCTGATCCACTGTGTATGTATGAATTTGTAGATACACAAGGTTCAACAAAATTAACACATATTAAACTTCATTATTGAAAACTATAATTTTGTAGTTTTCGTATAAAAATATCTGGTCGATTAAAATTATAATAAGATCTTTGAGAAATTTGTTTAAACAAGTGAATAAACGTTCCACAAAATTGCAGAACAGGAATTTGCTTTCAATATATAATATCATCGAATATAATTAGCAATGAATTTATATTATAGTTATAAATAATCACATAAACCAGCTTGATCAATTAGTCAATGTAAAATAAAACTATATTCTAAATTTTTGAAATTCTAGTCCATAAAATAGTGGTTATTTGTAATTAAATGAATAAAAATTTAATATAACGGCTGCAGCAAATAAAGTTAAGAAGTTAAGTACAATACAATACCAAGAAAATTAATGATTAGTAATTAACTTTCTTTAACATTGTTTTTGCATGATGATTATCTTACATGATAATTGTCAATGGTAGTCTCGTGCAATAACACGTTTATTTATTATGCCTTTAAGTACATGTTTTTTGAGACTATATTTGTTTAAACGTATCCTAAAGAAATATTAATTAATGACGTGGAATGATAAACTGTTGGGCAAAATCTGCTGGTCTGTTGAAAAACCAAAGTCGGACTAGCTATAACGCGTTTGGTTCTTTTAATTGTATTGTAAATACAAGATATTAAAAAGAAACATTAAATTGTAGGCAACTATAGCAACACAAAATTACTGCAAAACGACATTTTCTATGAATTACGCTAATATTTACGAAAGTGAATTGATATTTCTGTTTCTTTAGATTTTCTCATAAAGGAAGGTTCATTGCAAGTATCGAAAAAGCATCGTTAAATATGAAGAGATAATATAAATCGTCATATGTAGCAAATTTGCAGGTTTCATTGCTTTCATTATCATTTTTAGGATAATTAAATATAGGTTTGATGTTTTGATAACCTTCTTGCTATTGGCGTTGATTGAAGTATTAGGAAGATAACCCACTGTACGGGTGAAAACGTATGAGAACGAAGTTCTGGCCGCTTGAGGCGCTTAAGTCGAATCCCTGGTGCCTAGAATATGAGTTAAATTTATCCTGGCGTAAAACCTATCTTTCCAAAAATTGCAGAGCACCAATATTATGTTAGGTGCTAGGCTAGATTTAGTTAATTGCGGCAAAACCTGTGTTTTGATTTACCGTGATTTTATTGTACAAGTCACAGCCAGATTGTAAATTCCGTTTTTTAATAAAACGACTAGGGGTTATATGAAACGCGGCCACTTTACAAAAATCTTTGTTAAGTTACCATTATTTGAAATCCGGCTGCGAATTTTTAGTCGTTTTATGAAATGACGCACAACACATGGCCACATTGTCTAATCTTATATTTTACTTATTCTTTTACATTCTGGCAGAAGCATTTCCGTCACTTTATAAAATGACTGATTTCATAATAAATACCTACAATTATAAGGTGTTAAAGACCTATGCAATTAAGGCAGTATTTAAAATATACTATCATAAAAAATTCTCCCAGATCGCCATGGTATTTATCAAACCCGCTCAAACTACGCGCAACTACATTCTATATTATAATAACTATTTTACATTCTGACTAAAGTTTATTATATGTATTTATAAAACAAAACTGTTAATTGTTTGTTACTTTACATTAAATTTGAATTTGGGGGCCCAATATATTGTGGCGGACCGCATTTACCGTTATGTTTATATTATTACAGAAAAATGCACTTTGGGACGTTATGCTTATAATTTTAATTTTTAATCTATACTCGCATATATATTTCATGCTAATTGATTTTCGTGGCGTTCGACAGTCGCACGCTTCATTTATCTTGGTCTTAACACGTGTTTATTTTTTGTAAAGGGTCTGTCTTTTACGAGTAGACCTACTTTATGAGGGCTATAAATAAAATAATCCTCAACTTTCCTATACAATGAATGGAATTGTAAAGCAACTACACATTCGATCGGTGAATGTTATAATTCCATATTAAAAATATTTGTTTGCAGCGTCTTTCTTTCAGCGATTTTATTGCAGGTAACAAGATGACTTTGAATGAGTTGATCTCAAGTACGTAGGACAGGCAATAACAGCAGAATGTTGCGCGGTCTGTTTGGGGTAGTCTAGCTAGGCCATAACCTTTCTAAATTATTATTTTTTTTGTGGAAACAAATTGAAGAGTAATACCGCCGTCAATACAGCGATATTTCTCACACATATCAACAACATCTTTGACTGCTTAAACAGCAGAACAGTACGGGATTCAAATCCATATCGATGCGCATTATCCACTTATCAACCAATTTCTGAAAATACGCTTAGGGATGCTGAAGATTATTTCAACAACATCGGCTTCTATGAAAACGGAAAACTTCGTAAAAATATTTATTGTATTGAAGGTTTTAAGTGGACGATAAAAGCTACACTTCAACTGTGGGAGGAATTGCAGAAAGAGGGAAAAAAGTATTTATTGACATCAAGGCTTAATCAAGATCCTCTAGAAAATGCATTTTCTGTAATTCGAAATAGAGCAGCCTACAGCCACAGCCTACTTTGAAGCAATTTCGCATTGCGTTGCAACATAATATGCAAATTCGCTTGCAAATGTCTATAGAAGGAGCTAATTGTGAAACAGATGACGACGAGGTGTTAGGAATGATATCCAAAAATCCAGAAGAGGACAATAGAATCGAATTAGACAAGGATCATCATATAAATAGTATAGACGATGACGAAATGGTAGAAGAAGATGAATATAATAAAGTGACACCAGGCAAAGCAGAAGAACGTTCAACGAACATTCAATTCAATCAAGTAGTAGTAGTAGATAATAATCAGGTAACTTTAGAAACCTGTACAAATACTTATGTAGCAGGTTATTTGATTCACTATTTTATAAAAAAAGTAAATTGTAATACTTGCAAAAATATCTTCATGAACAAGAATGAGGTCGTTTTGGACAGCAGGGAATTATTGTTATTAAATAAAGATTATAGTCATGGTGATGACACTATAAAACATTTAATCAGGCCTGAAGATAAATTTACGTGTATCATAGATTCCTTGTTACGCTGTTTTAATCATTGGTTTAGCATTTACAAATTAGAGAAAAGAATTATTAAAAAAATTAGGGTTGAACTAATAAATTTTGTAAATAAGAATTACAATAACTGGTTTGAACTTGATACCTGCCAAGATCATAGGCTAATTATTTTAGATCAATTAATAAAAATTAAACTATTAAGGAATTTAAAATGGGAGACTGAGAATGTTACGGGAAAAAAAATCTAGTAATGCTATACATTCTGAACTCGCTAAACCCCACAGAAAAGTTAGAATTCTTACTTCATAACAAATACATTTTCGAAATAAAGATAAGCAAAATTGTTTAGATTTACATTATCGGTTTACTGCATTTTGTTTTGAATCACCTATACAGTGCTTCCCAAAAGTAACGGATAAATTCTATAAAATCGTTGAGAAAAATATTTCATAAAAATACTCGGACACGTCGATTTTTATTTTTAAATTTTCATTTAGAGATGTAATTTTCAACCCCCCACCCCTCAACCCCTCACCCCTCAACCCCTAAGCCCTAGCAACTCCAACTGGCACAGCACCCCTTCTGATACCTCATCTGATAGCTTTCTTTATGGTGAATACAACAAGAAAAAAGTTTTTCAAAATCGGTTGATAAATAACGGAGATATTTACGAAAATGTATTCAATTGAAAGTGCCAATATTCGAGCAGGCGTTGATACGGTTCTAGCAATGAATGATAAAAACAATTGAAGTTGAAGTTCAATTGTTTTTACCACACATTGCTAGAACCGTATCAACGCCTGCTCGAATATTGGCACTTTCAATTGAATACATTTTGGCAAATATCTCCGTTATTTATCAACCGATTTTGCAATACTTTTTTTGTTGTATTCACCATTAAGAAAGCTATCAGATGAGGTATCATAAGAGGTACTTTGCTATTTAAAATTTTAAAGTTGGAGTTGCTAGGGCTTAGGGGTTGAGGGGTGGGGGGTTGAAAATTACATCACTAAATGACAATTTAAAAATAAAAATCGACGTGTCCGAGCATTTTTATGAAATATTTTTCTCAACGATTTTATAGAATGTATCCGTTACTTTTGGGAAGCACTGTATGTTATGATTTATGAATTACCTACTATATATTATAATTTTTATTATTATTATTAGTGTTACTATTATTATTAACGTATTGTAATGTAAACGTATATAAAACCAACTACATTATAATTTGTTGCAATAAAATTTTGCTTATAGCAGAATCCGTAGTTTTTATAAATTTGTTTGTCAAAACCAAATCTAAATTTATAAATTGTGTTTCCATTTTTACTTTATTTGTAAGGTAAGGAAACAATCTATAATGAGGGATTACGAAATGAAAGTACTGCGCCCGTCTTTGGGAGCGACCCGACCGACCACCTAGGTACAAACATTTTACAAAATAAGCGAATCCGTAAACCATAAGGTCTGACTGTATTCTTGAAATAGCGAGGCAGCACTTGCCGAAACTGTCGGCGGGGTGAGACGAGCGAGGGGTTGAGGTGCATGCTCGTCGTTTTACACGCTGTGGTTAGACATCTTCCTAATACTTCAATCAACGGTCATAGTGATGGATCCACGATTCTTCCATAGTAAAAGCCGATCCAAAAAGTTTGAGGGATCTTCTGCAAAACGGCGGCGGATTTCCTTTGACGTTGTTAATCGAACGCGCTTCGGATCAACGTTCAAGCATCTTGGTTTCCATTTGCCCGAAAGCTTTCTCATAGCCAAGTCGTGATGAATGATGTGACACACACGTTCATAGGAAATGTGCAATGCTTCTGCAATATTCTTAATCCCAATACGTCGATTTTCTAAAATCATATCACGGACAGAATCAATGTTTTCCGGAGTGGTCACAGCAATTGGTCTTCCAAGGCGGTGCTCATCTTTCACATCTGATCTTCCTCTTTTATATTCCGCAACCTAGTTTTTAATAGTGGCTTATGAAGGACACTGATCACCTAAGGTTTCTATCATATCAGCAAAAATTTCTTTGCCCGATCCTTTCAAAAATAAATTGCTAACAGATTTCTGGCATTGTTCTGATTTTAAGAAAATGCAATCAGTCTTGACAAGGGGGTTGTCTGAATTATATTCATAAAGTATGGTAGATCGAAATAAGTTGAACAATTTCACTAAATTAAGCAATACTTGTGACAATTGTTTGTCAGTATTACTTCTTCTCCTACAGAATAGTAAAAAGATATTGAATGCTAATGATAGGAATCAAATAAGTATGTAGAAATTTCAAGAAAAAGAAATATTGCTAAGACAGTGACATTTATACTTCACAAAGTAAAATCCACATGCATCTCTGTGGTTTAAATAGATTGCTTGGCAATAATGCATTGTAGCGAAGACATTTTTTACTGCTAGCAGAAGCAATGTATCACAAATAATTCTTCGGTATAAACAGTAGAACGTTTACAGAAATTGGAAACTTGTTAAGATGTAATAATAGATTCATCAATAATGTGACATTGATAATATTTATCGTTTTCGCACAAACTTGTATCCGCGTTTTTTACACAGCTTTTTGCAAGTAGAATAGCGTACCATGCTGCTTTTTCGCCATTTTAGATACACTCTATATATTCTTGCGGTGATACTTTTTGAAAAATCAGAATTCTGTTGTAGTTCAGTGAATTCTTTTTATTTCGTTATTTATCCGTAATGTTTCTTTATCTGATAGGTACAGGAAAATTATAACCGAGTTATACTGTAATTGGGACCTCGGTGGGGCAGTGCGAATACGCGCTGTCAGTCGAGGTCATAGTGAAATGCTGTCCGATCGGCCCCGTGGTCGAACCCCGGCTGAGGCGACCGTATTTTACTTAGTTAAGTTTAGGGTGCATGTTGCATGAATGGCTAGATGTAGAGAACGCCCGCACCCCCCTGAAGTAATGCGAAAGCGGTTTCAGGGGGGGGATAGTATGAATGAATGAATGAATGAATGAATGAAAAAAAAACGTTAAACTTTAATAACTTCTAGTAGCATTAATAATTGGCCCGATCTATATAGACGCTAATGATCATCGGGCTCCCGATCAACAGGTGCCCCGGAGAGGCCCCTTACCTGTGAATTTTCTGATAAATATTTCCAAAACCTTAAAAAAATTGTCAAGCAGTCATTAGAACCTGGTTATGCTACTCAAACATTGTGGGGTATGTTTACTGTCTATTGTACAAAATTCAAACATTATCGACATCCGTTGTAACCGGATATTCTCATTGGGCTAGTCTTATAAGAAACACATTTCTCCGACAACATATCGTAAAATGTCAGTAAGAAAATACGTTCTAGTTATTTGTTCAAAACGGTTTATGAAAAAATAGTTTAAATGATGGAAAAATGGGTTCAGAGAAACATTATTGCTGAAATTAATCAGGAAGGTACAAAATACTATTCCATCACTCTAGATTCCACATCAAATTTGGCACATTCTGACCAGCTGGTAATAATTGTACAGTATTGTGTCAAAGGAAAAGTAAAATAGCGAGTTTTACTATTTTTACTAATCGAAGTCACGTAGGTTTGTCTTTATTTAATTGTCTACAATCATTCCTTCAAGAATTTGGTCTTCCTGTTGAGAAATGTCGAGGCCAATCCTATGATGACGCGGTAAATACGAGCGGAAAATATAATGGGCTGCAGGCACACCTCACAGAGGTCAATTAATTTACTGATTATGTGCCCTGTGTAGCACAATCCTTAAACTTAGTTGGGGTAGAGGTTGTAAGTGTAGTGCCTGATGTTACTAATTATTTTGGTATTGTTTAGCAGCTGTACGTATTTTCCCAGCATCTACTCATAGATGGGATATTTTAAACCAACATGCAAAATTACCACTGTGTGTAAAGAGTCAAAACAAGAAGGTCTAGCTCTTACGAAGCTGTCCATGCATTAGGCTTAGTTATAACATACGAGGCTTGTTCAACTGAAACCCCTCTTTGATCAACTTAGCCTTCAAACAAATGCAATAATTCAAATGACGTTTGTTATGTTAGTTGTGTTTGTAAGCAATACATTAATAAGTTTCTGACGTTTGAATTTGATTCTGACTTTTAAATCTTCGTTTTTGAAATGGCTTTTGTTGTTGAAAATCCGTCCAAGTTTGATCAGCGTGTGGTCCTACAATTTTTATGCGCTGAGGGTGTACAACCATTGCAGATTCATACGCGAATGCAAGCAGTGTATGGAAATGCATATATTGCGTACCCAATTGTAAAGGAATGGTGCCGAAAATTTTAGAATGGAAAAGAGGGGACTATGGGTGAGCCGCGGCCAGGTGCACGGTGTACTGCATTAACAGAAAACAATATAGCATGTGTGGAAGGCCTTATTAGAGAAAATCGTAGAATTTCAATTAGAGAAATTTTAGAAATTGTTGGTGCGAGTGTAGGATCTGTCCGTAGTATTGTGCGGAATCTCGGTTACAGCAAAGTTTGTTCGCAATGGATTCCTCGTCTCTTGTCTAATGAACAAAAATGCTTGCGTATGGGTTTATCTCTGCAACACCTCGCAGACTATACGCAAAATGGTGATGACTTCTGTCAATAGTTGCTGGTGACGAAACTTGGTGCCATTACTACGAGCCAGCCAGTAAGTTATTGTCGATGCAGCAACATTCAAGTTCACCACCACCGAAGAAGTGTAAAGCACAACCTTCAGCAGGCAAGGTGATGTTAACATTTGTTTTTCGACCATGAAGGACCCTCGTTGATAGAGTTCAAGGAATCTGGAGTAAATGTCGATGCAAATCTGTACAATGA